>UESW01003211.1:26419-104756 GCA_900491605.1 Calamus simplicifolius | reverse complement strand
TTTCACCTATTCAGGGCGACACACACCAGGAAGGATGGTACCTGGGTTGATGCACGATCACAGGAGGTTACGGTAAGAAATTAGACTTATGTTGTAACTATTTAATTTCTAAACCTTTACAGGTTCGTATAATGATTCATTTATCGTTGATTCTATAATTCAAAGGCACGAGTCGAGGAGCTTCAGTACCAGGCATCGCAGGTCGACTCCACTGATAGAGAGCCGCCTGTTGAACTCTTACTACAGAAGAGTCGACGTGTGTTTTTGGAAGCTTGGTGCCTAGCCGTGAGACTTAGGGTCTACGGTCTGGACGCTAAAGCTTCTAGATATTTTTTAGCTCCAGTTCGCACTATTCTGGCGATATTCCTCCTGATCGTTTAGACGATATTCGAAGATCTATTACGGAGGAGGTTTGGCAAGAGCTTGTAGACATAAGAAAGCAAATGCGTCAGATGCAAGATTTGGTTCGCCAAATATTGCAGGGTTCATTCTAGCCTCCGCAGCCTTTCCGTGATCGTGATAGTGCGGATTCTTGATGTATTTTTTTCTACTTATTTGCATATCAAAATTTATAAGTATTAATATATTAAATTTTTATATATTTTTGAAAATTTTATGATAAATGTTTCGATCAATATTTGAATGCAATAAAATTTATAATAATTTAATTTTATTTTAAAAAATTAATTAGTGACTCTATTGCGAAAATTTTCATCGCAATGTTTTTTTTAAAAAAATTAAATTTATAATTTTGCGATGCATTAGCGGTGCAAATTGCATCGCAATATTGCGGTGCATCTGTATGGGTCGCAATATTGCGACGCCAAAAAATGCGTCGCAATATTGCGATGCTATTAGTCGCAAAATTGCGACTCAATTTGGAGTCACGAATGCATTGCTAAATTGTGACGCATTATCTTTTATCGCAAAATAGTGATGCATTTTTTTGCATCGTAATTTCTTCGCTAAATAGCGACGAAATTGCGATGGATTGCTATTTGTGACGAAATTTACAGCGATGGCCAAAATGCGTCGCTAAATTTTTTCCACTGTTCTAATTTCATCAAATGCAAGTATTGTTAAAAATAGAGATTGAAACTATATAAAAGATATAATGTTCAAGAAATATACTAAAGTGGAAGGATAACATTCTTTTAATATGATATGATAATTTTTTTCAACGCTCATAAAACTCAAGACATTTTGCCCTTTTATAGATACATAAGGAAGGATAACATTCTTTTAATATGATATGATAATTTTCTCCGCACTCATAAAACTCAAGACATTTGGCCCTTTTATAAATACATAAAGGTGCCTTTCTAACTTCCCTCATGACATAAATAACTCTTAAATTTCACCAAGACTCTTAGACTTCAACAACACTAATTATTAACTCTTAGACTTCATCAGGACTCTTAGACTTCAACAACAGTAATTACTAACTCTTAGACTTCACCAAGACTCTTGACTTCACAACACTAATTACTAACTCTTAGACTTCATGCACTAACATTAATTACAAAATTATCTTCCAACATTATCCCCCCTTAATTTTATAATTTTCTTAATATCATCAATCACTAATTTAAAACACAGCTAGGAAAAAAATCCCTTATAGCGCAAGCTCTTCTTTTTGATATAAAAAAATGAATTCCTGTATCTTCTATGATTACTCTTTCAGTATCTTCTATGATCACTTCTTTTTTATCTTCAGCTTCAACTCATTTAACCTTTTGTTACATCTTCATATCTGTTCTTAAAATCTTTATACTTTTCATGCAAATCTTACATAAAGATCGACTTCTATTTCCTGAAAATGAACTTCTTTTGTAATAACATTATAAATATTTTTAAATAAATAATTGCTTGCAAAGCTGCATCGTTTTCAGCTTCTTTTTTGGTAACAGTTCCATGTCCTTCAATCATCAGTCTTCTACTTGAATCTTCAAAATCAACTGTTGTCATAAAAATTGGTGAGTGATTTGGTCTAGATATTTCATAAATGTACCTTGTCGATAAAAAATTTAACTTTTCAAGCATTTTTTTGAGCAATAGCTTGTATGGCGCAACCACAACTATTGTCTTTTCATCCTTCATTTTGCACAATTTGATGTTAAGGTTTTTTTTTTTTTTTCCCTTCAACCTCTAAAGATTGCTCTTGCAAAGTCTCTTTATCTTAGATTTTCATATTTCTCTACGGTTGCTTTCAACCCGAAGACTTAATAACCTGATGGAGGATATGAACAACTTCTTCACAAGCTTCTTCTGACTCTGAAGCAGCTCTCTGATTTTGTGGCTCTCTGGCTTTGATACCAAACTAGATAAAAGATATAATGCTCAAGAAATGTACTAAGAGTGGAAGGATAATATTCTTTTAATATGATATAATAATTTTCTCCACACTCATAAAACTCAAGACATTTGGCCCTTTTATAAATACATGAGGATGCCTTTCTAACTTTCCTTATGATTACAAACAACTCTCAGGTACTACTCATAGACTTCAACAATACTAATTACTACCTCTTAGACTTTACAAGGACTCTTAGACTTCAACAACACTAATGGTTAACTCTTAAACCTCATCAGGACTCTTAGGCTTCAACAATGCTAATTACTAACTCTTAGACTTGATGCACTAACATTAATTACAAAATTATCTTCCAACAAGTATAATTAGTTTGAAAGCAATTCTGCAGCAAGTCGACTGAAAATTCTGCATGCTGTGAAGCACCATACTGATGCTAAGGAAATAATATCATCATCAATCATATATATATCAAACAAAGTAAAAAAGAGCAGAAATAAGAACCCATAAATACCTTGAGAACTCTTAATTAGAAGGGTCCAATGCCACCGCGCTGGTTGTTCCTCAAAGAGCTTGCTCCTCCCGCATGCTGACCACCACCAGCTGGTCCATTGCTTCCTCCGCCAGGGCCAGAGGCATTTGACCCCCCGCCTGGCCACCAGGTGTTCCCTTCGGAGTATCTCCCCATTCGATCAAATCAATGATGCTGAAACGAGGCTGTGGTTGCGGGGGTGGGGGCCTCGCTCGAGCAGCAACTTGATACTGCAGCCTCGTATTGTCCAATTGCAGATAAAACGCCCGGTTCTGGAGATTCACAACATTGCTACAATTATCTAGGATATGCAATGGCCATAATAGACAACTAAGAAACTAGATATCACGTATGAATGGAGGTTATGTCTACATGCCAAACATATCCAAGCATGTTCATGTAATTCTAAGGAATTGATATCTTAAACAATGACTATAGAAAGAGTCAAGCACTATTTATGAAGTATCAGGTAGAACATTGTGACTGTAAATTTACATATTAGTTCAATAATGAATTGTAAATGCATACAATCTGTAATCAACACCATAATATTATAATGTGAATATTAATAATTACTAACAAATAGAAACAGAGATTGTTTACTTGTCAATCATGGCAATGCACTACCAGTACAAATGAACCCAGACAAGTCCCCATTGCAATAGTGAAAGCCCCATCCTATGCCATTCAGAACCATTATCATAAAGCAAAAAAAAAAAATGATCATACCACTATTGCACCTAATATACCAATACATTCTTCAATCTTGCAAGGATTAACATATAGGCACTATAAGCACCAGCATACACCGCTATCCTTTTAGGATCAAGCATGCACACAATATAGAAATCATTTTGTTGCCTAATTTGGGATGGATTAAGCAGATAGGTGACATAGACTTTGGTACAGGCTTGATCTGTTGTAGATCAAGCATGTTGGCACTAATGGGTGCTCAAATCTATAGAGACAAGAATAAATCAAAGACAAATAGGCCATAAAATGGTAGAATCAAGGTAGGGCTTAGCTAGAAATTGGGGATTAGGGTTGGGGTTAGATTTGGAGTAGATCAAGAAAGAGATGAGGCTGACGGCCATGAGATGTATTAGGGTTTAGATAGAAATTAAAGCTACAGTTAGGGCTTTAGCCCCAATATGAACAAGCGCTTATTGAAATATCGAGAGGAATGCAGAGGATGGAGGAGAAAAGTAAGGGCTTGATCGGAGGAGGGATGGATGAGACAACGAAATGAGAAGGATAAGAAGAAGAATATGAAAGAAAAGAGGGATGAGTAAGAGGATGACAGTATAAGGAAGCAAACCTTGAGCAATGGAGGGTGATCGATGAAACTCCAAGGTGGGGATTGTAGCTGAAGGAAGCCAGAGCGATATGGAAAGGGAGAGAAAAGGGAAGGAGGATTCCCGAAGGAGGCAATAGTAATGAGTAAAACTCCAACTGAAGCGGTGGGTGAACACAGAAACACATCTTCCACTTGTCGCATTTTGTCGTGTGGTCGACTCTACAGTATAACTGCTTGCAGTAAGTATAGCCTTGCTATGACTCCAAATGTATGGACCCCGCACTGTTTACATGCATCCAAATAATAAAAAAGGCAACCTTTTGCTACTGGTGTTCATTTTCACATGATGCGGTTCGAAACATTGCCTAACTTAATTACAGTAGTTATAAGATGTGAATGATGAATTTAAAACAATTAATTTGATTAGTTTCAAACACCACCAAAATTTAATTACAATAGCTATGAGAAATGGATGATGAATTTAAATAGATCAATTTGTTGATTGCATCATGATTGCAATGGAAACAATTTTGCTCCATAATAGGTATTGAACAATTAGCTTGCATGCCAACATTAAATGGATGAGTGAAAACTACGTTACTAATATGTTTAGAATTGTTTACCTCCTAGCTAGTGCAAAACATGCAATATGGCTTATTTGCACTAAGTTTGATTATGGTAACTTGAAGACACATGTGATGAGTTCGCATGGATTAATTTCTTAATTATAGGGTAATTTTAATGATGATAATGTCACTATAAAGTGCAATAGTGTAACTAATGAATAATTAGAGTCATGTTATCATTAGATAGGGGAGTAGCAAGCAACCCAAAATTTTATTTTTATTTTTCTTGTGTTTATGTTTTGTTTTTTTATTTCTTATTTTTGTTTTGAGAAGAGGGCCATGTTAATATTACATTGCACCCATGTGCCTCTTGTACAAACTAGGCATTGGTGGCTTCGTAGATATTTAGTTTATGAAGTTATTGTTGTTATATCACTAGTTCAAAAAAGCATGCTTATGATTCAAGGTTTTGTGTCAAATTGACATATCTTTAATTAGTAACTAAACACATAGCAAAACATATTTTATATCGACTATTGTGAGGACCCTTGATAATAAGTGTTTAGTCCTATATTTGTGGTGCATTTATATTTAGTCCTACATTTATTATTTATTAAAGATATCTTAGATACTTATGTGATGTCAAGAAATATAAATATTGCCTTCTAGCTATCATTTTTGGGTGAAGTATACTTAAACAAACAAAGATCATTTCATTTGGTGTAAGAACCAAGAATTTCACTTGAAAAAGTTAGCTAAGAAGTGTTATTTAAGCTCCTTGATCTTGTATGATACCCAAGATTTACTTATAAGCATATAGCTAATGCGAGACTAAGTACACGCTAGCATGCATTCTTATACATTCCTCCTATTTAAGCCTTATGATCCTTGCTAGGTTAAGGGTCTAAAATCTAAGTCTAATCAAATCTAATTATGATCGACTTATGATCAGCCTCGAAAGAGTTTTTATATTAAATGTCCCCTACTTTATATAGGCTATGGGCTAATTCTACTTTAATACATTTATAATAATTTAAGACTTTACCCGAAAAAACCTAGTTGGAAAGTATTATTAGGGTTTCTTGATCCTGCATAGATATCCAAGATCTCTTCAGTACATACTTAATTTGGGATCAAAGACATACCAGGATGGGCTCTCATATTGGCTTTCTATTCAATAGCCATCAAAAAGTCTAAAAGGAGGCCGAGTCTTCCTTCCCTCCCTATTTAAAGCCTATAGCCATCAATTTTCAAACCACATTGCTGCCACCATCAAGAAATTCAGAAGCCAATGAGATTAAAAAAAAAATTGATTGACCATCATTGGGAAAGTCATCAGAGATAAGTAATATCTTTCTCTCTACTTATTCTCTCCCTTCCTTGCCTTTGCTGGTGTTGATTAGATGACAATAGCCATTGGAGATAATAAATTATGCGTCTCTAAACTGCGACCAAATTGCGACGTCTCAGCGATAAAAAGAAATAACGACGCCATTAGCGACACAGAAAAAATGCGTCGCTAAATTGTGACGCATTAGCGACGCAAAAACCAGAAAAAAATTAAAAAATCATTAATTTAGCGATGCAATTATTGCGTCGCTATTTAGCGACGCATTGCAAAAATTTAGGAAATTTTTTAAAAATAGTTAATTTAAGTGACACAACTAATGCGTCGCTATTTAGCGATGCATTAATGATGCATTTACCAAAATAAATTAAAAAAAATTTAAAAAAAAATATTAATTTAGCGATGCAATTATTGCGTCGTTATTTAGCGATGCATTTACAAAAAAATTTAAAAAAAATTAATTTTTAATTTAGCGATCGGGATCATGGATTGGATCGATCGCAACCGTCGGATATCGCCGATCGGATGGATCGCAATGGTCCGATCGATTATCGCCGATTGGGATCATGGCTCGGATCGATCGCAACCATCGGATCATCTTCGATCGGATGCATCGCAATGGTCTGATCGATCATCGCTGATCGGGATCATGGCTTCGATCGATTGCAACCGTCGGATCGTCGTGGATCGGATGGATCGCAATGATCGGATCGATCATCGCCGATAGGATCATGGCTTGGATCGATCGCAACCGTCGAATCATCGCTGATCGGATGGATCGCAATAGTCCATTCGATCATCATCGATCCGGATCATAGCTCCGATCGATCGCAATCATCGGATCATCTCTGATCGGATGGATCGCAACGGTCCGATCGATCAGCGCCGATCATGATCATGACTTGGATCGATTGCAACCATCAGATCATTTTCGATCGAATGCATCACAACGGTCCGATTGATCATCGCCGATTCGGATCATCGCGGATTGGATGGATCGCAATGATCGTCGCGGATCGAATGGATCGCAATGATCGGATTGATCATCACTGATTGGGATAATGGCTTGGATCAATCGCAACCATCGATCGATCATCGCCGATCGAATGCATCGCAACGGTTCGATCGATCATCGCCGATGGGATCATGGCTTCGATCGATCGCAACCGTAGGATCATCGCGGATCAGATGGATCACAACGATCGGATCGATCATCGCCAATCGGGATCAGGGCTTGAATCGATCGCAACCATCAGATCATCGCCGATCGAATGGATCGTAGTGGTTTGATCGATCATGGCCGATCGGGATCATGGCTTGGATTGATTGCAACCATCGAATCATCGCTGATCGGATGGATCGCAACAGTCCGATCGATCATCGCCGATCCGGATCATGGATCGAATCGATCAAAACCGTTGGATCGTATCCGATCGGATGCATCGCAACGGTCCGATCGATCATCGCCGATCGGGATCATGGCTTGGATCGATCGCAACCGTCGGATCATCGCTGATCGGATGGATCGCAATAGTCCATTCGATCATCGTGATCCGGATCATAGCTCTGATCGGATGCATCGCAACGGTCCGATCGATCATTGTCGATCGGGATGATGGCTTGGATCGATCGCAACCATCGGATCATCACCGATCGGATGGATCGCAATGATCCGATCGATCATCGCCGATCTGGATCATCTCTCCGATCGATCACAACCATCGGATCGTCTCTGATCGGATGGATCGCAATGGTCCGATTGATCATCGCTGATCAGTATCATGGCTCGGATCAATTGCAACCGTCGGATCGTCTCCGATTGGATACATCGCAATGGTCTGATCGATCATCGTCGATTAGGATCATGGCTTTGATCGATCGCAACCATCGGATCATCGTGGATCGGATGGATTGCAATGATCGGATCGATCATCGCCGATCGGGATCATGTCTTGGATCGATCGCAACCGTCGGATCATCGCCGATCGAATGGATCGCAACGGTCTGATCGATCATTGCCGATCGAGATCATGGCTTGGATCGATCGCAACCATCGGATCATCACCGATCGGATGGATCACAATAGTTCGATCGATCATCGCCGATCCGAATCATGGCTCGGATCGATCACAACCGTTAGATCATCTCTGATCGGATGCATTGCAACAGTCCGATCGATCATCGCCGATCGGGATCATGGCTTGGATCGATCGCAACCGTCAGATCATCGCCGATCGATGGATCACAACGATCTGATCGATCATTCGCCGATCCGGATCATAGCTCCGATCAGATGCATCGCAATGGTCCGATCGATCATCGCCGATTGGGATCAAGGCTTGGATCGATCGCAACCTTCGGTCGCCGATCATCATGCCGATCGATTGATCGGATCGATCAATCGATCCGATCGATCATCGTCGATCTGGATCATGGCTCGGATCGATCGCAACCGTCGGATCATCTCCGATCGGATGCATCGCAATGGTCCGATCGATCATCGCCGAACAGGATCATGGCTTCGATCGATTGCAACTGTCGGATCATCGCGGATCAGATGGATCGTAATGATCGGAAAATCATCACCGATCAGGATCATGGCTTGGATCGATTGCAACCGTCGGATCATCGTCGATCAAATGTATCGCAACGGTCCGATCGAGATCATGGCTTGGATTGATCGCAACCATCAGATCGTCGCGATTGGATGGATCGTAACCGTCGGATCGATCATCGCCGATCGAGATCATGGCTTGGATCGATCGCAACCATCGGATATCATCGCCGATCAGATGGATCGCAATGATCGGTTTGATCATCGCCGATCGGGATCATGGCTTGGATCGATTGCAACCGTCGGATCGTCTCCGATCGAATGGATCGCAACGGTCCGATCGATCATCGCCGATCGAGATCATGGCATCGATCGATCGCAACCTTCGGATCGTCGCAGATCGGATGGATCGCAATGATCGGATCGATCATCGCTGATCGGGATCATGGCTTGGATCGATCGCAACCGTTGGATCGTCGCCGATTGAATGGATCGTAATGGCCCGATCGATCATCGCCGATCGGGATCATGGCTTGGATCGATCGCAACCGTCGGATCATCGTCGATCGGATGGATCGCAACCGTCGGATCGATCATCGCCGATCGGGATCATGGCTTAGATCGATCGCAACCGTTGGATCATTGCCGATCGGATGGATCATAACGATCCGATCGATCATCGCCGATCCGGATCATAGCTTCGATCGGATACATCGCAACCATCGGATCGATCATCGCCGATCGAGATCATGGCTTGGATCGATCGTAATCGTCGGATATCATCGCCGATCAGATGGATCACAACCGTCGGATCGATCATCGCCGATTGGGATCATGGCTTGGATCGATCGCAATCGTCGAATCCTCGACGATCGGATGGATCGCAATGGTCCGATCGATCATCGCCGATCAGGATCATGGCTTGGATTGATCACAACCGTCAGATCAAAAATTAAATATATCAATATATTAAATTATCATTTTATAATATTAAATATAATAAACTATAATAATTATGTAATAAAATTAATATTATTAAATTAATTTTGTAAAATATATTGTGACGCATTTTATATGCATCACAATATTAGTTTTAAATTAGTAAACTAATATTGCGACGCATATACAATGCGTCGCAATATTAGTTTTAAATTAATAAACTAATATTACGACGCATTCATTATGCGTCGCAATATTGCTTATGCATCGCAATATTAGTTTTAAATTAGTAAACTAATATTGCGACGCATTCATATGCGTCGCAATATTGCGATGCATATACAATGCGTCCCAATATTAGTTTTAAATAAGTAAACTAATATTGCGATGCACCGTTTTTGCGTCGCAAAATTGCGATGCATATACAATGCATCGCAATATTAGTTTACTAATTTAAAACTAATATTGTGAAGCATTGTATATGTGTCGCAATATTGCGACGCATAACGAATGCGTCGCAATATTACTTTACTAATTTAAAAGTAATATTGCGACGCATTGTATTTGCGTCGCAATATTGCGATGCATAATGAATGCATCGCAATATTAGTTTTAAATTAATAAACTAATATTGCGATGTATATACAATGCATCGCAATATTGCGACACAAATCTATTGCGTTGCTATTTTCCTGCCAAAATGTCTATTGGCGGCAACTTAGCGACGCAATCTGTGACGCATAATATGCGTTGTCCTAATTTATTAAACCCCCCCTCTTCTTCTTCCTCCGAACGAGCCCGACCCCCCCCCCCAAACCGGCGTCTCCGTTCTCCTCCTCCTCTTCTCCGGCTCTCCAGCGGCTCTCCGGCACCCGATGACTTTCAGGTACCCCTCCCTCCCTCCCTCCCCCCTCACCCCCTTCCCGTTAAAAAAAAAAAAAATTATGTATTAGAGGGGTTTTTTTCCCACCACCCCACCCCCTTCCCGTGGCCGACAACTCGGTGGCCTGGCCACCGTTTAAAAAAAAATGGCCGGGGGCCCCTCCCGTTCAGGCCACGGCGGCCGTGGCAGGCAACTCGGTGGCCTGGCCACCGTTTAAAAAAAAATGGGCGGGGTTCCCACCCCCCACCCCCTCCTGTTCGCCGTCGCCGTCGTTGGCGCTGGCAACTCGGTGGCCTGGCCACAATGGCCAGGCCGCCGTTAAAAAAAAAATTGTGGGGGGGGGGGGTGTTTTCCCCACCCCCCATTGTTGCCGACGACGGCCACGGCCATGGCCGAAAAAAATGGGGGGGGGGGGGGGGGGTTCCCCACCCCCTATCGTTGCCGGCGACGGCCACGGTGGCCATCAACTCCGGCCACGGCCGTGGCTGGCCACGGTGGCCAGGCCACCGGTTAAAAAAATTATTATAAAATAATATTTTATAATATTACAGAATTTATTAGAAAATATAAATTTTTTTATAAAATAATAGTTTTAAAACAAAATATATTTTATAAAATAAAAAAATTTATTATAAAATAAAAAATTTATAATACAAAAAATTGCATAACTAATTTTTTAATTAATACCAAAAATTTATTATAAAATAATATTCTATAATATCACAAAATATATTGCATAACTAATTTTTCAATCAAAAATTAATTAATTAATAATATAAAAAATATTCATAGTAAGTTGTTTTGATATTATAATCTTAATAATTTATTCGATCATATTATTTTATATATAAAAACAAAAAGGGTTTTTTTCCCAACCCCTTCATGAAAAAAAATAATTAAAAATATAAAGGGGTTCCCTACCTTTCTTGTCGGCCATGGCAGTGTCCGTCATCGCCGCGCACGGCCTTGTCCGGGTGGTTGTCGTCCGCGGCTTGGCCACGGTGGCCGATCCATGGGCAGGATAAAAAAAATAATTTTGAACCCTCATAGAAGTCCCATTCGGCTATTTTTTAATTAATACAAATAATTTATTATAAATTAATATTTTATAATATTACAAAATATTTTGCATAACCAATTTTACTGATTAAATTAATTATTTAATATTATAAAAAATATTACTCGTAAGTTGTTTTGATATTATATTCTTAATAATTTATTGGATCATATTATTATATCACTTAAATTTAGAGAACATCTATAGTAATATTATGAGGGTTCTAATTTTAAAATAATGGGCGGACAGGCATGGTGCTCCCGGCCACGTGGCCACTAGCCGGCCACGTGTCCATCTCGCCCGGCCACGTGGCCAGCCCGCCCTGTTATGTCTTGATTATTTACATTCTGGGATGCATTAGATTAATATTTAAAGTTTATTGATATTTATTTCTTTATAGCTGTTTATGCAATAATATTTGTGCATTTGTAGTTATTTACAATTGTTATGTCTTGATTATTTACATTTGATTCAAATTGAATGATGCATTAAATTATGTAATGCTAGAATGAAAATCTTGTTGTAGTTTTATTTAATTTTCAGCACCGAATTAGTAGTCCAATGATTTATATTTTAGTCTTCACATACATTTATATTGGACATAATAATCTTAAGAAGTCAGTGACTATATATAGAACACTATTCCTATATAGGTATAATTGACAAGAATTTATGAATAACAAGCATAAGTATGATGTCTTTGGATTTCCATATTATTTCTCACAACACTATAACCTTTAGACCCGTTTGAGAATTTGTAAGACTTAGTCTTACAAATTCTCAAATTGTCCTGGTGGACAGTTCGAGAATATTTTTACGATATGTTAATCTGCTATTAATCATCGTTGGTTGAGATTGCGGTTTATATTTGCTCATACATTCTCCTAGTGTGGCATATATGCCACACATTTAGGAGAACATATGGGGAAATGCTGCTGAAATTTCAACGTAAACGATCGATGATAATTAATAGCAGAATAACATATCACAAAAATTATTCTTGAATGGGATAGGGCCTTACCTTTTAGACATGGAGTGAAGTTGGAATTAATTTAGGACACTTGATTGCTAGTGAAGTCTCATGATTGAACGGACCGCCTTGCGGCCCGGCCTGAACCTAAGCCCTAGCATTAGCCTAGCATGAACCTGTGCCTCGGTCCTTGCAGCACGACAAGGATCATAGCCGTGGCCCGGCCTTGCAGGGTAGGGACCTTAGTTGTGTAAAAGAAAATTGGTTTAGTTATAAATGATTTAAATAGTTGTTATTTACCTTAGTTGTGTAAAAGAAATAATTTAGTTATATATTTACTAATGCTAATATAGTTTTTTATTATGGTTTCCTTTAATGGTTTACCAGAAATTGTATAAGTCGGTCAAAAATGAGCTGTGCTCGCTCGTGGATGTATGCAAGGATAAAAGATGGCTTGCTTAATCCAGATTTTCTGAATGGATTGGAAGAATTTATCGCATTTGCATGTAGCCAACCTGAATGGATGGATGGGCATAGGATTAGGTGCCCATGCAACTTTCACAGGTGTCAGAATAAAGCCTACAGAGATGTTGAAACTGTTAAGGTGCATTTGTGTAAAAAGGGGTTTGTTCCTGAATACGATGTTTGGTACTGTCACGGTGAACCAGAGGAAATTCCAACAGCTGTTACAAGCCAACAAGTATCAATTCCCGAAGATGAACCATTTGTGAATTTAAAACATATGAAGAAATGGTGATGAATGCATCGGATAATGAATTCAATCAGAATACATTTATGGAAGAACCAAATCCAGATGCACAGCAATTTTATGATATGTTACGTGCTGCAAATCAAGAATTGTATCCTGGTTGAGAGGGTCATTCCCAGTTGTCTACGGCTGCTCGGTTGTTGAATATTAAGGTAGAACATTGATTATCAGAAAAGGCGTTCTATTCTGTAGTTGGGTTAATCAAGGAAATTTTGCCAAATGATAATGTTGTAGCAGACAATTTTTACTCAACAAAGAAGTTATTGCGTGGGCTTGGGCTCCCAGTTAATAAGATCGATTGTTGCTTGAACAATTGTATGATATATTGGGGTCAAGACTCAGAGCTGAGATGGTGTAAGATTTGTGGGCAATCGAGGTACAAAAATGGCAAAAGGGAAGCTAGTACAAGTGGGAGGAAAAGTGTGCCTTACAAGAGGATGCATTACTTTCCTCTTACTCCACGCCTGCAGAGATTATACGATCTGAGGCTACAGCTACTGATATGAGATGGCATGCCAAACATAAATCTAAAGAGGATGAAATGCAGCATCCATCAGATTCAAAAGCTTGTAAGCATTTCAATGAAAATCATCCTGATTTCACTGAAGATATAAGGAATGTGAGATTAGGTCTTTGTACCGATGGCTTTCAACCATTTGGTCAAGCGGGGCAACAGTATTCATGTTGGCCTGTGATACTGACTGTATATAACCTTCCTCCATGGAAGTGCATGAAAGATACTGCAATGTTTTTGATAGTTTTGGTTCCAGGACCATCAAATCCAAAGGAAAAGATTGATGTCTTCCTGCAATCGTTGGTGGCCGAATTGAAAATGTTGTGGGAAACAGGAGTCATAGCCTACGACATTTCTATGAAACAGAATTTCATCATGAGAGCTGCTTTGATGTGGACAATAAGTGACTTCCCGGCATATGCAATGTTGTCTGGTTGGAGCACTGCTGGATGTCTGGCATGCCCTCATTGCATGTATGATTCGGATGCATTTACATTGCAGAAAAGTGGTGAGCAGTCATGGTTTGATAATCATAGGAAGTTCTTGCCTCCAAATCATCCTTACAGGCGTAACTTGATCGCCTTCCAGAAGAACAAAGCAGTCACAAAATTCGCTGAACCGGTTAGGTCCGGCACGGATATATTTGATACTATAGAGCATTTGGGGTTGAGGTATGCTTGGGAACCAGATGCAGATATAATAAATGGCCGTATATGTAAAGAACATAACTGGAAGAAGCGGAGTATATTTTGGGATTTGCCGTATTGGAGCACAAATCTCATCCGGTACAACTTGGATGTTATGCATATCGAGAAAAATTTCTTTGATAACATATTTAACATGGTGCTAAACATCCCGGGAAAACCAAAGACATTGCAAAGTCAAGAGAAGAACTTAATCAGTATTGCAGAAGAGGTGATTTGAGGAGGAGTACCAACGGGACCTATCCTAAAGCCTGTTACACTCTTGACAGAAATTCACGAGAAGTTTTATGTAACTGGGTTAGAGGGTTAAAATTTCCAGATGGTTATGCCTCAAATATCGGTAGGTGTGTGGACATGCATAAGCTCAAGTTGTTCGGCATGAAGAGTCACGACTGCCATATTTTCATGCAACGGTTATTGCCTATAGCTTTTCGTGAGTTGCTTCCGCACCATGTCTGGAAGGCATTGACGGAGCTCAGCTTGTTCTTCATGGAGTTATCTGCCGCAGTCATTACTTCTGCATCCATGGCAAGGCTTGAGGAGGAAATTCTAATTATTTTATGCAAGCTGGAGCAAACATTTCCTCCTAGTTTTTTTGACTCAATGGAGCATTTATCGATTCACTTGCCATACGAAGCGAGCATAGCTGGCCCCGTGCAGTATCACTAGATGTATCCTTTCGAGAGGTAAATATATACATCAGTAAGACATGTTGACATTTCAAATGTTATTTCATTGCAAGAAAATTGGTTTATTTTTTTCTCACCTTTACATATAGGTACCTTAAGAAGTTAAAAAATAATGTGCGTAATAAGGCAAGGGTTGAAGGTTCTATATGCATTGCACACTTGGTCAAAGAAGTTTCAGTTTTTGCCTTGCATTACTTTGAGGGTCACGTCCGCATGAGGAGCCGAAATCTTGGTCATAACGATGACGTATGTGTGGACGAAGGAGAACCTAATGATGGTAGAATATCGGTTTTAAAGGTATCGGCCGTTCATTTGGGGGGCAGAAGTCAAGAAATCTTAGCGATATGGAGTATAATGTAGCACATTATTACATCCTAATGAACTATAGAGAAGTCGATCCATACATTGAGTAAGTATATACTTCAATGCTTAATTGGAACTTCTAATTTAAATTGCAATATACCACAATATTTAATAATAGACATTTTAATCCTTATCATCCCATAAGGATGTATTGTGATAGACAACGACAGATGAATTCCGACATCAGTCAAGTTGCCATTGGGCAGAAGTTAGAAACGGAGTTCGCTTACTGGTTTTATGAATTTGTGAGTAGTATCACTCAATCAATTTTAATAATGGCTTTTATTTTTTAAATTGGTTGTGAATAGCTTATTAATTTATAGGTAAACAGTCCATGGTCCACAACCGATAATATTTTCATTAAATGTCTATCGCAATGGCCATTGAAGACCGTAACAACCTCTACTTGCTATTTTGTTAATGGGTATAAATTTCAGATTGAACGACTAGCAGCTTCAAGAGGCATGCAGAACTGGGGCGTGTGTGTTAAAGGAGAAAGTGTTGGAGCAAATGTGCAGGATTATTACGGAAAGTTAGTAGAGGTGGTTGAAGTTGAATATCCCGGTTGGCCTATTAAACAAACCGTATTGTTTCGTTGTGATTGGTTCGATCCGATAGTTCCTGTGGGCAAAAGGGTTCATAACGACTACAATCTAGTTGAAGTGAACCATCGACGAAGATTGCAGAAATATGAACCATTCATCCTTGCATCCCAAGCTCAGCAAGTGTTTTACTGCGGATATCCAAGTTTGCGCAACGACAAGTGAGATTGGTGGGCTGTTTCTAAAATCGTCCCACATTCAACAATCGTATTAGACGAGAGTTCATCAAGTCATACAGCCGAGTGCGCTGCATTTCAAGAGGATGAGATGGAAATGCATGCAATTGAGGATGACACAAGGGCTCCTGAAACATCACTTAGAGATCCAAATGGTGATGTCCAAGAAATTGCAGATCCAAATGTTCGGTTTCCTTCCGATAATAATGAAACTGAATCGCAGTCTGATACGACATCGGATGTTGAACCAATATTTCACGAAACAAATGAAACCGACTAAACATAGAGGTTTTTTCAAATTCAATTTATTTCAAATTAATTTATTTTTACATATTCAATCATTAATCGTAATTACATTCATGAATCTTTAGTATTTTCAGTATGACGGGCCGAGGTAGATCTACCGGCGACAAATGGAGTGAGCAGAGACGTAGCCCTGCCTCATCATATCTCATGAGCTTTGGAGATGGAGAGTTTGGATCTCCACACATCGCACAGCCTCCGATCTCTTTAGCCATCGGTGGTGATCCTGCATTAGTATTATCATCCAGCCGATCGGCACATACCTCCGAGAGTTCTTCCATCGTCGGCCGCACCGTACTTGGACTGGATGCTTATAGGCTGTAAGTATATACTAATTGTAAATATATCGTTTATGTTTTTAAGTCAATTACTTATAAACATATATTTTTTTAATAGATTTATTTAGCAGCATCATGTATCGAGCCAAATCAGCTCCATATTTCAGAGGCATGCTGATCCTAGTGGCTACGATTGGCGCCACGTATCTGCAGCTACGAGGGAGTTTTATTTTTCAGAGTTTCAGGTAAACTAATTAAATACAATTTATCACTGATATAAAATTTCTTAATCTTAATAAATTTTGAAACTAACTATTTATTTCAATGCAGAAAAAGTATACGTGGGACCCTGCCATCCATGATGCCATTAGGGCAGCATGGAATGCTCTTACGGTATGCCGATACTCCGACATGCTTCATCGTTGGAGGGCATCGGATGAGCGTCCTGCGCATGTGCCAGAGGGTATTTGGCATGAGTGGCAGCAGGCGTGGCAGTTTGATGGCTGGCGCAGGAGGTCCGCATCAGCCAGCACGAATCGCGATCCGAGAGGGGCGGTCCTAGCACGGGTCTCTCCCGCCACACTGTAGGGTCCATTTCGATTCAGGAGCACAGACGACGTATGGTAAGAAAACATAAATAATTTAATTACTAATTTAGTTATTTATAAATACTTATATTTATATCAATTTTTCTTTCTGTTGTTGTAGTCTGAACAGGAGGGCATAGATCCTGGTGAGTTTCGTCTATTCAGGGCGACACATACCAGGAGGGACGGTTCCTGGGTCGATACACGATCACGGGAGGTTGCGGTAAGAAATTAGCTTTATATTGTATCTGTTTAATTTCTAAAATTTTATTTAGAGAAATTTATTGATTCATTTATTGTTGATTTTATAATTCAAAGGCACGAGTCGAGGAGCTTCAGTCCCAGGCATCGCAAGTCGACTCCACTGATGGGGGACCGCCCGTCGAACTCTCATCAGAGGAGAGTCGACGTGTGTTTTTGGAGGCTGTTGGTGCCCAGCTGCGAGACCGCAGGGTCTATGGTCTAGGCACTAGAGCTTCTGCATATGTTTCCCATCAGGCCTCCAGTTCGCGCTATTCTGGCGATATTCCTGCCGAGCGTTTAGATGACATTCAGAGATCTATTACGGAGGAGGTTCGGAGGAGGTTCGGCAGGACATTCGGCAGGAGATTCAGCAGGAGTTCGACCAGCGCACGGAAGTCCTTCAGCACGAGCTCTCTGACATAAGAGAGCAGATGCGTTACATGCAGGATTTGGTTAACCGTATGTCGCAGGGTTTTCAGCCACCACGTGATCGTGATAGTGGGGATTCTTGATGTATTTTTTTCTTTACTTTTTATGTGATGTACATAGAAACTTCAAAATTTTAATATATTAATTATTTTTGAAATTTAATGATGAATGTTTCGATTAATATTAGTGTTTCGATCAATATTTTTGTAAATTTAACCATTTTAATTTTTAATATTATATATATTTTAAAAAAATTTAATTAGCGACGCATTAGCGACTGGAATTGCATCGCTAATATTTCTAAAATATTATTATTAAATATTGCGACGCCAGTTTCTTGCGTTGCAATATTGCGACGCATTTGAATGCATCGCAATATTGCGACGCAATCGAATGCGTCACAATATTAAATTTAACCGTTATAATTTTTAATATTTTCTATTTTTTAAAAAAATTAATTAGCGATGCATTAGCAACTAAAATTGCATCGCTAATATTTTTAAAATATTATTATTAAATATTATGATGCAACGTCTTAGCGCGATGCAATCGAATGCATCGCAATATTAAATTTAATCATTTTAATTTTTAATATTTTATATTTTTTTAAAAAATTAATTAGCGATGCATTAGTGACTGAAATTGTCGCTAATATTTCTAAAATATTATTATTAAATATTGCGACGCAACGACCTTGCGTCGCAATATTGCGACGCAATCGTATGCGTCGCTGAGAGTCGCTATTTAGTGATGCAATTGCAACAAAATTCTTTCTGTGATGAGACTTGCAGCGATGCCATAATTGCGTCGCTAATGCGTCGCTAAACTGGTAGCGACGCATTAGTGACACATTTTGGCATCGCTAAAATTAATTTCTGTTGTAGTGGCTGGCTTACAATTGAGCAGTGCTGATCATCAGTGATGGTCACTAGATGGTGGATTGAAGCTAATCAATGACAAGGTCATTGTCTCACTAGAGAGATTCCAACTAGTTGGGATAAATGTCCTTAATGTTTTTGGGGTTTTATCCTTTGTTTCTTAGGTTAGAACAAGTCATCACCTTGACTAGCTATTGATAACCATTTTCCATTGGTGGTCCTTATCGTTGAGCACTCTATCTTCCCCCTCCATCTTAGTTTGATGGTAAATGGTTGAAAGCAGGGGAAGAGGAGGCCTCCCCTATTCCCCATTCCTTTCTATCCCCTCATTTTCTCTCTCATCTTTTTCTCTATTTTCTTTTCTTATTTTCTCTCTATATAGGACTCCAATGTTACGTCCCAAGGAGAACTTAAGGAAAGGGTCAATGTGGGTTGAAACCCATCCCAACCTTATCAAGTACCATTGAACCTCATCAGTGTTAATTTCTCTATCTATGTTGTCCTTTTTGGTATCATTCTTCCTCTTCCTGTATAGTAATTTCTTAGTCTAGCAATCCTGATCAATCTGAGGACATTGAGGATTTAGGAAATTAGTTTGATACCTAATTGCATATTGATTTAGTTTAAAATTATACTAGGTTTTGAAGCAAATAATTGAAGTTGATTAGGATTGCTATTAGTTATATCTGTTAGTTAAGTAATGATTTACCTTTTCTATATTTTCTATATTATTATTAGATTAACACGATTGATTAAAAAAATTATATATTTTATTGATTTATAAATCATAAATGATTATGCTATCAAATATCATGCATGAATTCTGGTAGTTGATTATATTTATCAATCCATGAATTGATGTATTTTATCATGCTTATCAATTATGGTTAGATTATTATGTTTTATTAGTTACGATTTGATATATATATATATAAACTGTGAATAACATATAACATGTGTTGAATTTTGAAATTTTAAGCGAATGAAGATTCCAATGTCGATTATGTAGATATCTATTATCGATAGAGGAATGTACATTAATTCAAACCTCTCACTAATGAGAGTTAAATATTGATTAATACAATTATCGTCGGAAGATATGCATCGGTACACACCCTACTAGCTAGTAGTGGTGAAACATTAGTTTAGACCTGGTTGCTAATGAGAAACATACATTGGTTAGACCCCAAACTAGTGGGAGTTAAACATTTTTGAATAACCAATTGTTGATGGAGGATATTCATTCATTTGTATCCTACCAATGAAGGTTGTATATTGGTAGAGATTGATGGTGAGATGATGATTTTAGGATTAGTTGGGTTAGATGTCGAAATGCATCACAATAAACTTATATTCCTTAAATGAATATGGTAATTGTTTAATATATTTGATTATTTAGAAAATATGTTTAAATATTATCATCTAGATTATCTAATATAGAAGTAATCATTACTTACTAGGCTATTGAGCTCATCATTTAGTTTTTTCTCCTTTTAAACCCAGAGTTACAGATTCATCAGATTGATGGAAGAGAGTTTAGTTGCATGAGTCAAGTTTGCATTGTGATCTAGGATAATATTTTATTTATATTGAGGAGTATTTGTTAATAGTGATTGAATTCAAATTATTAGAGATTTTTTCTAAATAAGTTAATTATTATTATTATTTTGTTAGTTATTTAATAGCATGATGATGGATGCCTTGCATTATTATGAGGTTACATTTTATAGGTATATGGTTGTTGCAACGTTCCTAACTCGAAATGTTGAGTGAGGGATATGATAATAGTATTTATGAATGGATTTGATTGGACTTAGATCATTAGCTAGTGAGAGCTTTGGAGCTTAAATGGAGGGTCTTTTGAGACCAATTATAGGTAGATTGTAGCATTTGTGATAGGATTTGATTGGATTAGACCTTTACTTAGTGAGGACATTCGGGCTTAAATAGGAGTATGTGAAGACTTGTACAAGCTTGAAGTTTGTCCTATATTGATTATGCACTAGCTAGAAAGGTCTTAAGTACTTATATACAGGGTTAATAAATCCAAATAATATCTTATGTCTAATCATTTTATGTAAGATCCCGAGTTGTTATATGACATATCCTATTTTTGTTGGATGCTAATATTATGAGAATAAAATCAATTTTTTGGATAAAAGTATGTTCAAATAAAATGTTAACAATCTAAGTAGTTGTTAACATCTGAATGTTGGAAAAAATGATTTCACAATTGCCATCCTTTTGTGTTTAAAGCTTTGAGCATTCTTAATTACCACAATACATGCCTTGAAAACTAGACAAAAGAATCAAAACTTGTCAACTTATCGGCTGGTCTCAAGCATCCTTACAACAATACATGTCTAGTATACCAAACAAAAGAATCAAAGCTTGTTAGCTTATCAGTTGGTAAGTGAAGAGAAGAGGTGTAGTTCCTATAGCATGTGTTCTTAAGGTGGTGTCAGGTGTGGCATGTGTTGTACATCCTCCATGGTGCTTAGGGGGTGCAAGGGATAAGGAGTGCATGAATGATTTGGTTGTGATGTATGACAGGTTTACTTGGAAAAATATAAACAACAAAATGAAATCTAAATTTCTTTATTAAGAAGAAAATCTCAACATATCAAGGGACATCATTAAGCAAAAGGAGATAAAATATTTTTGGAAAAAAATTTGATAATGAATCTAACGTAAAAACAATGTTTCTTGGAAATGAATAAGTATTTGAACTAATTATTACACAATAATGCCATTATGGGGAAATAGAAGAAAAGAGGAGGATATGTCCTATATTACGTATGCATGTTAAAAGAATTTCCTATAAAGAGTCCCTCTCAAATCCTCACATTTAATAGCTCAGAGCACCACTACATGGGAGAGAGAACAACAAACTATATACTACTTGTTGACTATATTCAAATTACATGTCTTTAAACGTCTTAGTCATATTCATGTCTTAATAACTACTCTCAATGTCCTTTTATTGTGTTAACTGCAATCAAATTACATGGCTCTTAGTTTATTAACTACGTTTACATCTTATTAAATATGTTAAATGATTTTTCAATGCCACATGGCAAATAAGCTCCACATGAGTTGGCCATATGGAAAATATGTTCAATATTCAATGCCACATGGCAATATAATGTAATCGTATACAATAGATTAAATAGCAAAAATGGTAGCTTAACATGATGGTTCTTCTGCATTTGAACATCCAGAGGATAAGTTTTACTATTTACTCCTTTGAAGCCAATCAAGTCTATAGAGAGGCCTGCAATGATATTGATTGGATGGCTTATCATGTTGCTAATCTTATAGGTTCCATATTTTAGGACTTCATATCCTATTTCTAAAGTAGCTATCTGTTGCTGCATATGCATCTAGCTTATCCAAGCTAGCTCCTCTTTGAATCACAAGACTTTGACTAAATTCAAGAACAACCATACACACAGTTATTGTTTCTGTTATACGTTTCATTAGCCATCCAACATTTTATGCAATTGTAAATAAAAATAGGTGTTTGCTAAATTGCACCTGAAGGCTCTCATGAGGAGCTAATATAGTAGGGTTCATGAACATATAATCAAGAGCAGGTCCATTAATTTGATCATTATACTAGACCACTTCTTGGAAATGACCAATCTTTCAACATGAGATCAGGGATGCAAGTCAAGCATGTTCATGTCATACTATTAACCCTTTTATATATAATCACCTTGTTTCTTTTCCACCTTTATCTATCTGGGAAATTATCATTTACTCCAATTAGAAAGATTGGACTCATTTAGTAATTGAGAGATCAAACAACTCATTATGTCAGGAGAAGGAAGGGGTGTGAACCAGGTCAATGGTAACACTCCCAACAACTCAATCAACTTGATAACTTAGTATTATGTTTTATACTAACATGAAGCATAATCACATAATCAAACTTCCACATTTTGGTCTTTTCATTCCAACGCGAAGCCTTCTCATCTCCGCTATGTCTTTGATTATAATAATATGTACAATAACTTTTTTTACCTAATCCATTATTTTATTTTATTTCTTTATAAAATAATATTGAATGGCATTTCAAATATTGAAGAAGAAAATAATCATAGTACAGCATTGTTCATATAATATAATAAACTATTATATCTCAAATTATATATAAACTTTGTATATTCATAAACATACATATATACATACATACATACATACATACATACATACATACATATATATATATATATATATATATATCAATAGATAGATAATATAGAGAGTAATGTTGCACAAGATATAGCTAACAGTTACTTTGATGAGCATGACCATACCAAACTTTGTAGGATCAAGGTTTCTATATTATTACCCAAATAATTCTAGTATATTTCTCTATTATCGAGTTATATTCCTAATATAATTTTTTATAGGATTTAATGCCCAAATTAGAGTTCGAGTCGTAGTCTACATATTCTTCTAGTTCATGGTGAAAATAAGCTCTTGAGATAGTAATAAAAATTTATTTTATAAAAACTTCCTTCATCAATAAAGGGTTCTTCAATCTAAATTGCTTCTGTTTTGCTTGTTTGATCTATGAGTTCAATTTCAATCAATCAGCTACCTTTCACTCTTCAGGCTACATCAGACATACACAAATTTGTAACAAAAATATATAAATTATGGCAAGATCAAAATAAATGATCAAAAAATAATCATATTTATAAAATATAGAAGTTATGAGAAATAGAATAAACAATCAAACAATAATCATTATACATAAAATAAAATTCTAGCCAAAGAAGAGCCTCAAAAACAATTAAAATAGAAACTATCATGTTAATGAACTTTATTCCTGGGTGAGGTCAATGTAAACAAATAGCTAGCTCTTGCTTTAACAATTTACACAAGTTAGCAGTGGGTAATAAGGAAAAGATGATTAGAGCTAGCGTGTGCCATCATATTTTTTTTCTCGACATTGAAAGTCTATATCCACCAAAGAAAGAAAGATATTCATTGATTCGAGAAAGGTAGTTCGAATGTTTTACTGAGATAAGTTTTAGGCTAAGTTTATATTACATAAACATAACATAGTCAAAGCAAATTCAAATGTTACACCAGGATGAGTTTCAGGCTAAATTTATATTACATAAACAAAAAGGACAAGCCTTCAACTTTTGCTAGAACAGGCCAACATATAAGCCTTCATCTCTCTATTGCCATATCCTTTCTCGATTTATTTTTAAACCTGCAATGCCATAACAGAAAAATATGACATTAAGCAGCATTCATCTCAAAAACGTATATTGAGAAACATTTAGAAATAATATATTCTCTAACGCAAAATACTGTAATGCAATTAGAATACTTTCATTAAAGAAACTGTAAATTATCTTTTAAAAAGCCTATAAAAAGTTTTTTTTTTCTTTTTCATCTTTTGAAAATTATCATAGATGGAACCCTTGGTTATTCCATTTCTCAGGAAAGAAGGAATGGAAAGAAGGAAAAAACTCTTCTAAAAAAAGTTCATCATTTCAGTCTAAGAGTACTCTTTGGTTCTTGTTTTTTTTTTTTTTTCTTTTCATGCAAGCAGATGCCTACAGTCATCAGAGCGTCAATGAGTAATAATATTGCTTAGCCATTAAAAATATTAATTACATTCAAAAATCTATGGACTATAATTTCTATTGAAATAGAACATCATGGTTAATAGTGGAAATAGAACATCATGATGAATATATAATATGATGAGTATTGTATGACATGAACCATTTTTCTCAGACGTTTGATATGTGTCAGTATATACTAATAAAAAGCTCTCAATCTAAGAAATTCTAACTATTTCAGATAGTTTGAAAGATTGTTTCTGTAGCATGCCTATCCAAAGCATATACTTAACTGCCAACCACTTTCTACACAGTAGCTCAGGCCACTTCTAATTTGTTTAAGTTTCGCTATGAAGTATCCATCTAGACATGCGAATGATGAGTTTCATTTATATAATTAACTATATTAATCAGTTGAGAGTTTAACAATTTAAAGTTTTTCTATGAAGTACACATCTAGACATCCAAGCAAGGAATGCAAATTAACAACTAATAATCCAGTCAAAAGTTTGAACAAGTTTATTGAAATGCAAATCAATTGCATACTGCTATGCCTTATATAAGTTTTCAAAAACACTAAACTTTACATTAAAAGCAAACCTTATTCCTAAAAATAATAAATAAATAAATAAAATGAATGCTACAGCAATTATCTTAGTGCTAATGTGGTCTTGTTATGGGGATTCTTCAATTTATTCTGAGTATTCATGTCACCATTCATCTCTCTCTCTCTCTCTCTCTCTCTCGCTTTTTCTCTCATGCATGCACGTGAACTCTCTCACACATACAAATTAAACTTTCTAACTTTTTAGAATTTAGTCAGTAGTTACTTTTATATGTAATATAATTTATTTGTGTACGTAACATAATATATATTTGCCAAGAATTAATATCTCTTCAATTTAAAATTTTAATTTTTGTTAACATTATTGTATTTATATTTTTGTTTCTCTGCATAAAAATTGAAGGGAGAAAAACCTCCGAGGGTTCTGTAACCCCCGGTAAATTATTATGGGGGAGTGTAACTCCTAGTATTCATTTAGGGACACCTAGCATCTTGACTTACTTCTGACGTTTAGGTCCCCATGCGACGTCTGGTTTCTTAGGTCTTTGCGTATCGGATGGGTTACCATTTTCTATTGATAAGAGGCGTCGCGTGGGAGAATAAAAGGAGTTGGAGGATGACTCCCTCCTTCACCCTGGCGCACACCTCTTCCAGGTAATCCCTTGCCCATCCTCTTAATGTCAGAGAGAGAGAGAGAGTTAGAGAAGGATTGAATGAGAGAGAGAGTTAGAGAAGGATTGAATGAGAGAGAGAGAGAGAGAGCCAGAGAGAGAGAAAGACCTTTCTGGCGAGTCGAAGAGGCCATTTTTGGCGATGCTTCGCGGTTTGATGATCCTAAGGCCCACCGCGGCACTGCTGCTGTGCTTTGCGTTTCTCCTTCTTGTGCTGACGCCCGGCGCGACGGCGGTATGGTTCACCCTTCCGACGTCGGGGACCAAGTGCATGTCGGAGGAGAACCAACGCCGCCACCATCATTTGGAGGGCTGGCGCTGGTGAGCGGGGTAATCGAGGGTGGTGCACTACAACGATCCGGATTTCCTGGAGGCGACGCAGTTCAACTACCGGGGAACTCGATCTCGACCACCAAGTTTACGACGACCAACTTCATCCCCAAATTCCTCTTCGAGCAGTTCCGGCGGGTGGCGAACTTGTTCTTCCTCATCGTCGGCATCGTCTCATTCACACCCCTCGCCCCCTACCGGGCCATCAGCGTGATTTTACCACTTATCGTTGTCGTGGGGGCCACTATGATCAAGGAGGCCATCGAGGATTGGCGGTGGAAGGCTCAGGATATAGAGGTCAATAATCCAAAGGTCCAAGTATATGATGGGACGATGCATTGTGAAGGTGCACAATATCCCCTTGCACCGCAACAAATTCTTCTGAGAGATTCTAAACTCCGAAACACCCAGCATATCTATGGTGTAGTGGTTTTCACGGGCCATGACACAAAAGTTATGCAGAATGCAATGGATCCTCCTTCCAAGAGGAGTAATATTGAGAGGAGAATGGACAAGATTATTTATGTTCTTTTTACAACACTGGTTCTTGCTGCTTCCTTTGGATCCATCTCCTTTGGAATCAAAACTAGGGGAGAAATTAGTGATGGAAACTATAGGTGGTATTTAAGACCAGATAAATCATCTATCTACTTTGATCCTAACAGAGTGGCACTAGCTGCTTTCTGTCACTTTCTGACTAGCTGATATATATCTGTTGGATTGCGTACTGAGGTAAGTAAGCTAGTTATTAGTATTTAATAAATAAATTATTCATTATATGAATGTTTAAATTGTGAATTATATTGTGACATGAAGAATTGTTATTGGCTAAATTGTAAGTAGATGAATATTATGAACACATGGTTGTTTATATGCTATGATTTCATATGTGGATGCTATGCATGAGAGATGCAGTTATTATGACATTGATGTGATATAGTACATGCAATTGTTTAGTAAGTATAATCCACTGTTTATGCAGTATATAGTTGTTATTGATATGATGAGTGCATGTGATGTAAGGTACTGTTATGTGTCGCCGCGGTTCTCCTTTATCATGTCATACCAGACACACGTCTAGAGAACGTGTTCTGCTTGTTTATGCCACCTACACGTCTAGAGGATGTGTTCTGCTTGTTTATGCCACCTACACGTCTAGAGGACGTGTTCTGCTTGTTTATGCCATCACACATCTAGAGGATGTGTTCTACTTGGGTTCGCTATGGCATCACGCATCTAGAGGATGTGTTCTGAGTTCTATGAGGTGGCATCACACATCTAGAGGACGTGTTCTGCTTGGTTCGTTGTGGCATCACACATATAGAGTATGTGTTCTGGTGGAGACATGGCGTGACCCTGGTATCTGGACCCTTTCAGTAGGGGGATGCTTGTTGGTACACTATTGAGATATTGCAGGGCCGTGGGTCACATTTATAGTTACCATTGAGAGTATAAACAGTGGGTTTACTTACATTGCATGTTTGAGTATTTGTGGAATGTATAAGCATGCAAATCATTTATGTATTTATTGATTGCTATGCTATGATTTGACTGTATAACGTGGCTTACTTATTGAGTGTGAGCTCATATAAATCTCACAATATTTTTCAGAGCCTCAGGATTGAAGAAGGAACCATAGGGTCATTGGAGCTTCTATTTAAAATAAAGTTGATTCATATGTTGATGTAACCCCAGTAATGTCTGTGTGTAGGGCTTGATGCCCAAACTTCATTATTATGGTTTGTAAGGGTTTGTAACCTAAAACTTATAGTATTGAGTGATGTATTTGGCTTGATTATATATAATGGTATTTTATGTTAAAAAATTTTATGACGTCTTGCGTGCCCGGCACGCGGCGGGTTGTCACCCTAGCCCGATATTGGGTCCGGGGCGTGATAGCTTTAGTGGTATCAGAGCCCGGTTATGACCCTAGGGACACGGACATATTGACATGATAACAGTTATGACCCTAGGAACATGAACATATTGACATGATAACGGTTATGACCTTAGGGACACAGACATATTGACATGATAACACTTAGAGAACATATTTTGATGACATTATACTTAGGAAAACTTGACACTCTAGGCAAAATACTAGGATGATATGGAGACAATTATGACTTTCAAGGAATTTCATGAATTATGCTTTGGAAGTTTGAAATTTAAAGTTTATCAAGATATTAATTGAATTACAAATTTGATAGGAATTGAGAATGAACCATCGCAAGCCAATGATATTATGTGGGCTCCCTGGCTGGTAGCCTTGATCAGTGGGGAGGTCAAGGGGCTTCTAGAGGTTTTAGCCCCATTAAACTTGTTGGAAATGATTCGTATCACCTTTAAATAATATGGGAGATAAAATTTTAATTGGATATGCAATACTAGATAAATGAATATGGAATATAATATAGTAGTTGAAAAATTGCAATTGATGACTAATATGACTAAGATATCATCATTATGTTCATATTGCAATTGAGTTGATATGTGGATTTGGAGTTAGTAAATCTAAATTTAAATGTGGATGTATATAATGAATTTTTATTTGTAGAACTTACATTGTTGATATTGTAAGTTTAAGATTATGAGCTAATCTGCTGGTTATAGGGATGATTAATATTGATGATATTTTGAGAATGAAATAGTTGACTGCATATTATATTTTGATGGACCATTTAGGAAGAATATAAAATTTTAAATTCTGAGACAATTACTGTTTAAGTTTTTGAGAGCAGTAGACTCTATTAATCTTTAGAACTGATTTTGGCTATAAATGATCAAATATTTTGATGCTAGACAGTGAAAGATTTTAGCAGTAATAAGAATAAGATAAATTTCACTGATAAAGAATTTCATGGGAATTTTCATCTGTTAATAGATTTCTAAATCAAGATATCTATTCATAAATTATCGTGCATACTTATTGTACCTTTCTTCATAGTTCCTAAGTAGATATCTTTCTCAGGATGGATAAATTATCAATCATCCATAAGTGGCATAATTATTGTTAAGAAAATAGGAGGGAGGTGATTTTATTTTTGATTATTATCAGTTATGGATTATGGTTATCGGTACATCTATTATCACTTTCAAGTCATAAAGAGATTACTATAATTTTCAATTATGTCTTTCGGATGGTAAGTGTATTTCAATCTTTATTGACCTTATAAGTCTTGTATCCATCTGAGCTAGATTAGTGAAGTCACTTTGAGATATTTGAAGGGTTTAAATTAGTTGGTCATGTTATGGCATGAGACATTGCATAATCTATAGATGATTTTGATAATCATTGGTAACGAAATAATTGATTCAAGAATTTTAATCATTTAAATTGTATTATTTATTGAGGATATACTGACCTATTGATTTGTTATGGTGGTATTATTGATAAATATGAAAGAGATAAATTAATCATATTGATGATTAATGATGGCACTATTATTCAAAAAAATTAAATTAGTTGATTATGGTAATTATGAAAGATATCCTAAATGATTGGCATAATATTCATTGATGTTAGCTTGAAGTATTCAAGAGTAAAACCTAGTATGTTATGATGATTGAAATAAGTGTCGTAATGCTTAATGGCACATTCAACTATTCAAGAGTTGAGAGAGCATTGGAAGAAAACTATCTTATATCTAATTTACAAGAATTTAGAATTATCTTATCGAGGAATTAAGAATACCTGATGTGTTACTAACCTTAAGAATGGATGACATAATACATGTGATGGACTCTATGATATTTATAATGATTGTGTTGTGAGAAGTTAAGGTATAAAAAAAAAAAAAGGGGACAGGAAAGAAATACTTCTTAAGAAATTTAATTTTATTTGGTAGAAAGATCAAATTAATTTTGAAAGTTGGACATGTCATTTGGGTACTTGGGAATGAAATAAAAGTTTGCTAGTGAGTATCTTTAATGGTACAAAATTGTTTAATTTCGAGGATGAAATTTTAGTGGGTTAAATGTTAATATTTTTGGTTTAAACTGTGTAAATTGAGTCTGAACCCAATTGTCTCACTCTTTTAATTTGATGATGTCCTCATAAAGCTTAGTGGATCAAGCCGAATTTATGCGCAGTCTTCCACCCTCAAATAGATGGACAATCTGCATGAACCAATTAGCTTTTGATGATATACTGCGAGCCTGTGTGATGGATTTAGAAAGTGCTTGGTATAGCTTCTTACATTAGTGAAATTGCTTATTTTATTGATTACCAAGCCAACATTCAAATGGATTCATTTAAGTTGTCTATGATATAAGGTATAGATCCCCTTTTTATTGAAATAAAATGAGAGAGAAAATTTTGGTTACTGAGCTGGTTTAACAAATATGAGAAGGTATCAAAGCAGCTTCATGTAGCTCAAAGTTAATAGAAAAGTTATGTTGATGTTAAACAGAAAGATTTGAAACTTCAGGTTGAAAATTATTTGGAAGTTTTTCTAACCATTGATATGATGAGGTTTGTGTTTAGAGGTGAATTGAGTCCACAATACATTGGGCCATTTGAGATCTTGATCAAAATAAAGAAGGTGGCTTATATCTTAGCACTATCTTCATTACTCTTTGGGGTGTTCAATGTTTTTCATACCTTTATGACTGAGGAGGTATATTTCAAACCCTGTTATGTGCTAGAACTTGAACTAATTTACCTTAAGAAAGAATTGACCTATGAAAATCATCTTGTGCACATTATGGACCGCAAGGATTAAGTTCTGAGATGGTGTAGTATTCCTTATGTCAAAGTTCAGCGAAGTAATTATTCTGAGAGGGAGACTATTTGGGAGTCTAAGGAGAAAATGAAAAAGAAACATCCACAAATATTTGTATCTTATTATAAGATCAATGATGTATTGATGACTGTGACTTTTGAATGAAATTTAGCTGATTATGAGATAGAAAATTTGGATTCTCTATTCTATTGGATGTATATCAAATTTCGAGGACGAAATTTTTATATGGGGGGGAGAATGTAACCCCCGGTAAATTATTATGGGGGAGTGTAACTCCTAGTATTCATTTAGGGACACCTGGCATCTTGACTTACTTCTGACGTTTAGGTCCCATGCGATGTCTGGTTTCTTGGGTCTTCGCGTGTCGGATGGGTTACCACTTTCTATTGATCCGAGGCGTCGCGTGGGAGAATAAAAGGAGTTGGAGGATGACTCCCTCCTTCACCCTGGCGCACACCTCTTCCAGGTAATCCCTTGCCCATCCTCTTAATGTCAGAGAGAGAGAGTTAGAGAAGGATTGAATGAGAGAGAGAGAGTTAGAGAAGGATTGAATGAGAGAGAGAGAGAGCCAGAGAGAGAGAGAGCCAGAGAGAGAGAAAGACCTTTCTGGCGAGTCGAAGAGGCCATTTTTGGCGATGCTGCGCGGTTTGATGATCCTAAGGCCCACCGCGGCATTGCTGCTGTGCTTTGCGTTTCTCCTCCTTGTGCTGACGCCCGCCGCGACGGCGGTATGGTTCACCCTTCCGACGTCGGGGACCAAGTGCATGTCGGAGGAGAACCAACGCCGCCACCATCATTTGGAGGGCTGGCGTTGGTGAGCGGGGTACTCGAGGGTGGTGCACTGCAACGATCCGGATTTCCTGGAGGCGACGCAGCTCAACTACCAGGGAACTCGATCTCGACCACCAAGTTTACGGCGACCAACTTCATCCCCAAATTCCTCTTCGAGCAGTTCCGGCGGGTGGCGAACTTGTTCTTCCTCATCGTCGGCATCGTCTCATTCACACCCCTCGCCCCCTACCGGGCCGTCAGCGTGATTTTACCACTTATCGTTGTCGTGGGGGCCACTATGATCAAGGAGGCCATCGAGGACTGGCGGCAGAAGGCTCAGGATATAGAGGTCAATAATCCAAAGGTCCAAGTATATGATGGGACGATGCATTGTGAAGGTGCACAATATCCCCTTGCACCGCAACAAATTCTTCTGAGATATTCTAAACTCCGAAACACCCAGCATATCTATGGTGTAGTGGTTTTCACGGGCCATGACACAAAAGTTATGCAGAACGCAATGGATCCTCCTTCCAAGAGGAGTAATATTGAGAGGAGAATGGACAAGATTATTTATGTTCTTTTTACAACACTGGTTCTTGCTGCTTCCTTTGGATCCATCTCCTTTGGAATCAAAACTAGGGGAGAAATTAGTGATGGAAACTATAGGTGGTATTTAAGACCAGATAAATCATCTATCTACTTTGATCCTAACAGAGTGGCACTAGCTGCTTTCTGTACTTTCTGACTAGCTGATATATATCTGTTGGATTGCGTACTGAGGTAAGTAAGCCAGTTATCAGTATTTAATAAATAAATTATTCATTATATGAATGTTTAAATTGTGAATTATATTGTGACATGAAGAATTGTTATTGGCTAAATTGTAAGTAGATGAATATTATGAACACATGGTTGTTTATGTGCTATGATTTCTATGTGGATGCTATGCATGAGAGATGCAGTTATTATGACATTGATGTGATATAGCACATGCAATTGTTTAGTAAGTATAATCCACTGTTTATGCAGTATATAGTTGTTATTGATATGATGAGTGCATGTGATGTGAGGTATGTTATGTGTCGCCGCGGTTCTCCTTTATCATGTCATACCACACACACGTCTAGAGGACGTCTTCTGCTTGTTTATGCCACCTACACGTCTAGAGGATGTGTTCTGCTTGTTTATGCCACCTACACATCTAGAGGACGTGTTCTGCTTGTTTATGCCATCACACATCTAGAGGATGTGTTCTGCTTGGGTTCGCTATGGCATCACGCATCTAGAGGATGTGTTCTGAGTTCTATGAGGTGGCATCACACATCTAGAGGACGTGTTCTGCTTGGTTCGTTGTGGCATCACACATATAGAGTATGTGTTCTGGTGGAGACATGGCGTGACCCTGGTATCTGGACCCTTTCAGTAGGGGGATGCTTGTTGGTACACTATTGAGATATTGCAGGGCCGTGGGTCACATTTATAGTTACCATTGAGAGTATAAACAGTGGGTTTACTTACATTACATGTTTGAGTATTTGTGGAATGTGTAAGCATGCAAATCATTTATGTATTTATTGATTGCTATGCTATGATTTGACTGTATAACGTGGCTTACTTATTGAGTGTGAACTCATATAAATCTCACAATATTTTTCAGAGCCTCAGGATTGAAGAAGGAACCATAGGGTTCTTGGAGCTTCTATTTAAAATAAAGTGGATTCATATGTTGATGTAACCCCAGTAATGTCTGTGTGTAGGGCTTGATGCCCAAACTTCATTATTATGGTGTGTAAGGGTTTGTAACCCAAAACTTATAGTATTGAGTGATGTATTTGGCTTGATTATATATAATGGTGTTTTATGTTGAAAAATTTTATGACGCCTTGCGTGCCCGGCACGCGGCGGGTTGTCACCCTAGCCCGATATTGGGTCCGGGGCGTGACAGGTTCCTTCAAACTTCTTCTAGGGGCGTAACGCGGAGACGCTTGTTGGCCTCGGAAGAACTTGGCTCCCCAGGTGGAGCTTCAGGTGGCTCGCTTGCCTCCTCTTCGGTCTGATTAACGTTAACCCTTGTTGCAGCGGCCTCTGCGGTGAGCGCAGCGATTTGGTTTCTCAGTGACTCATTCTCAGCCCTTAAATTCTTCAGCTGCCTCTGGAGGCCAAAAATGACTCCAGTTGCACCACGGATGGGGTCGCGAATGAGAAAAGTTGCGTCGTAGACCAACGTTCTTGCAGCCGCCTTTCGGTGCTCTTGGGGCAACTCTTCAATCATCCTTGCAACGTTCTGTGCCCCAAAAACTCATTGCACATAACGGAAGCGTGTCGACTCGTTCGAAAGAAAATATTCTGCAACGGGACACTCCAGGCGACACCTTCGCTGCAAATGACGGCAGAGGGCACACGGTCGCATCTGGTTCCGTGGGGCAGAGTCGGAGGATGCATCGGTGATGGATGACATTTTTTTCTTCAGCTAAGACATAACAAAGGACATGAAATCGGTTTGAACTAGTTTATAAAAACAAACAAAAACTATGCATTTAATTTCCTGCAATTGGTTTAATGGAAAGGAGATAAATTTTTCAAGAATAATTAATTTTGGCAATGATTTAAAGCAAAAAATAGAAAGGAAATATAATAAATTAATCCGATAAGAAGGAATATATACAGAAGATCTCTACATAACACAAACGAACAATATAACAAAAAAATCTGATAGGAATATAAAAGTTTTACAAATGAAAGAAGAGTACTGAAAAGAAGAATCTGACTTCATATTCACACCCTTCCCTATCCAAGTTAAAAAAGAAAAAGAAAAAGAAAAGAAGAAGAAGAAGAAGAAGAAGAAGAAGCAAACCAACCATAAGATTTTAATCTTTGAGACAAATGAATTCTATGATGCATAAGTTCTAACACTGTGAAATTGAAATATTACGCATATGAAAGGGAGAAGAAGAGGTTTCTAGCGTTGAGGAGTTAAAGACCTTCTGTGTTCCTCCTTCCTCCTCCTCTAGAAGCTAACCCTGAAACCCTTAATTCCTGAACCATGAATCCCTAATCTGAAAACCCTAAACTCTAAAACCCTAAACCCCTAATTAAACCCTAAAACTCTAAAACCCTAAAACCTTTAGCGACGCATTGAAATGCATTGCTGTTTAGCGATACATTTAAATGAGTTGCTATTTAGCAACTCATTAGCGTCGCATTGAATTGCGTCGCTTTTTGATGCGTCGCTAAACAATGACGCATTAAGATGTGTTGCTAAATGTGTCGCTATTATGCAACAAAAATTTTCGGAGTCGCTAAATCCATCGCTATTTAGTGACTGATTTAGTGCGTCGCTAATTTGTGTCACAGATTTCTTGGGTCACAATTGCGTTGCAATTCTGTCGTTATTTTGTGACGAATATTTGTGTCGCTAATCTGCATCGCTATTTCATGAATTTCTTGTAGTGGAAGCTATTTATCATGTTAACCTTTACTTGGGATTTAAATTATGATTGTAATAATGGTTTCTTGAATATTCTTTAAGGCTCTATATATATCACTAATTGACATGTGCTAGATATTCATATGTATCTTATTTCATTGTCTTTATGAAATGATGGTGATTATTCGCACTGAACTTCTTAAAAGAAAAAATTTCACATATATCACACAAACCTAGATATAATTATTTATGATGAGCAATTGTATAGATTTTACTAAGAAAATACAAGTATTCTGATCCATTATATGGGTTGCACCTCCTTAAAATTTAATTACAAGTAACTTTATAAGCCTTTTGTTCTTGTTTTTTTTTTTTCTGAAGGAACATGTGTGTTGAGTTGTTTTGGTTTCTGGATTAATTGCATGCATGGCACCTCCTTAAAACTACATTGCAGATTAAGAGCTTTCTACTCTTATTCTTCTTGAGAAATGTATTTTGATTTTTTTTCCTCTTGATTAATTGTAGCATTTAAGAGTACAAATTTTGGTTAAACTATAATATTCCATTTTTAGAGGCCTTTCTCTCTCTCTACTATATTCCATTGATAGAGAACTCTCTCACATGTGCACATAAGTTTGAAAATATGAGCATCAAGTAGGAGGTATATTATTTTCTTTGCATACAACCTATTGAATGGAAAGTTTCGTATTGGCATTCTTTTTAGGTTTTCCACTTGTATAAATTTCGGACCCTTGAGACCTCTTGAAAAAAAACCTTTTAATATCTAGCAAAATGGAGATTGTCTTTCAACTATTGATACTCCTTTAATGAGCCCTATGAAGTTTGTTTCCCATAGGCCTTTTGAAATTTCATGCCTCCTTTTTATTTTTACCATTCATTACAAATTGTACCCAACCTTGAACTTGTCTTGAGTAGCAATTTGATTGCAATTCATAAAAGTAAATTAAATTCACAAGAGCATTATCTTATAACCAATAGAAAAAAAATAATGAAAATTAGAACAAAATGTAATTTTAAGTTATTTATAAACCGCCATTCATGTGATTTTGATTTAGGATGATTATATGACTATCCATGGACTGATTTGGCCACTTGACTAGGTTTGAACAAACTTTGAGAATAATGTATCACATTTCAAACCTAACTTTGTATCAACATCTGCATCTATATATGGTATTAAAAATCAGTACATAATATTAATTTTATCTATGACTTTTATTTTTATGCTAGTAAAAGAATCTGTAAATGCATATGCTTGGTACAAGATTTTAAAATTACTAAGAAATTTTAAGAAAAAAATCCCTCTTTGATATCATTTTTTTGTTTTTAAAAATATCTTACCAGCACCAAGGGATTTATCCCTTAGTAATCTCTAAGGGACCAAACTTTTATTACAAATCTCTTGCTAAAAATTATTTAAATAATTACTCGCTGATTCCTTACAGATTACCAAGAAATTTATCAAGAAAAATATATCCCTAGCAAATCCCTTAGAGATTCCTTACTGAAACTAGATTTTGAATGTAATTTAAAATTTTCTAAAAATTCCTTTCTAATCCCTTAATAATTTTCTGAGGGACATATCCCTTGGTGATGTCCCTTGGTGAAAGGCTGATTTCTGATAGTGATAATTTCAAATTTGAAAAGAATTTGATGATGCAACTAAAGAAAAAGTAGCTGTAAGAGTTAAGATTCAAAAAAATAATTATTTTTATAATTTATATCCTATTTAATTAGGAGAGGAATTTATTCTGTCATTTTACTACTATCCCTAGATGAAATAGTATGGTAATAGCTATATAATATAACTTTGTTTAATCTACTATCACCGAAAGAAAGCTATTTATCATGTTACCCTTTATTATGGACTTAAATTATGATGGTAATAATGGTTTCTTACATGTTCTTTTAAGGCTCTATATATATCACTAATTGAAATGCGCTAGATATTCACATATATCTCATTTCATTGTCTTCATGAAATGGTGGTGGCTATTCTGACTGTACCTCTTAAAAGAAAAAAAATCCACATGTATCACACAGCCTAGATATAATTATTTGCGGTGAGCAATTGTATAGACTTTACTAGGAAATACAACTGTTCTTATCCATTATACGGGTGGCACCTCCTTAAAATTGAATTGCAAGTAACCTTATGAGCATTCTATTCTCGTTCTTCTCTTGAGGAACATGTGTTTTGAATATTTTGGTCTCTTTATTAATTGCATGCATGGCACCTCTTTAAAACTATATTGCATAAAACTATATTGCAGATTAAGGGTTCTATTCTTGTTCCTCTTAAGGAATCTATTTTGATTTTTTTTCCCTTCTTGATTAATTGCAGTATTTAAAAGTACACATAATAGATTTTGGTTGAACTATATCGTAATGTTAGAGCTCTTTCTCTCGTTTTTTACTATGTTCCATTGATAGAGAACTCTCTTATATGTGCACACTAATGTAAGCATCCAGTAGGAGGTATATTATTCTTTTCGCACTCAACTTTGTTGAATGAAAAGTTTCATATTGGCATTCATTTTAGGTTTTCCCAATCTTTAAAATTTTATCTCCTCGAGTCCCCTTGGAAAAAGAACCTTTTAATATCTAGCAAAGCAGAGAATGTCATTCAACTATTGATAATCTTTTAATAATGAACCCTATGAAGTTTATTTCCTATAGGCCTTTTAAAATATCATGTCCCATTTTTATTTTTGCTATTCTTTGCAAATTGAACCCAAGCTTCTACTTATCGAGTAGCAACTTATTGCAATTCGTGTAAGTAAATTAAATTCTAAGAACATTATCATATAACCAACAGAAAAATAATAATGAAAATTATAACAAAATACATATTTAAGTTATTTGTAAACCATCATTCATTGTGATTTTGATTTAGGATTATTTGACTATCCATGGACTGGTTTGGCAACTTGACTAGGTTTGAGAATAAAATATGGCACATTTTAAAGTCAACTTTGTATCAAAATATCCACTATAAATTCTAATTTGAAAAGAATTTGGTCATGTAACTAATGAAAAAGATGTAAGACTCAAAATTCAACTTTTATGTAAATATAAACATTTTTAAAAGATTTTATTATTTTTAAATTTATATCAAATTAATTAGAAGAGGAACTTAATTTTGATTACATAAGTAAAAAAAAATAGAAACTTTCATTCTCTTCTAAATAGAAGATAAACGTGGCTCAAATAAAGAGAGTACTATAGAATAGTATAGAACTCGTAATTTCTCCTTTTTTTTCAACTAGAAAAAGAATCCAAATGGGTCTCACTACTATAAATAGAGAGTATATATCATAATTTTGAGGACGATGCATAAAAAGAGTGAAAGAAAAGATATAAACTTTAGTTTGTATCCACTATAATACTAATAGAAGATGGGAAAGCAAAAAGCGTATACTCTATTTTCTATTCATAATATGAACCACAATTTATAGATTTTTAAAATTAATGAAAGTAAAGAGAATAAAGCCTTATTTTCTAAAACTCTTACTATTTATTATTTTATTTGAGAGATTTGAGTTGAGTTGATTAGAGGAATTTCTTTCTTTGCTTTGATTGAATCAAATTGATATTAAAGCCTAGGATCTTTCATCTATGGACCATTAGTGCATGGTCTAGATCTGCAAGTAGTACAAGTAGTAGAGATTAAAGCTTTTGATGCTTGAAATACATATAAGGACAATATGAGGATGGTTCTTTCATTTAACTTTAAATAATGATATGAATGGATGCCGCATTTATTAGAGGAGAAAATCGCCTATCTCATCATTGAGCTCATATTTCAACAAATGTGTTTTAGCTTCAATAACTATAACTCTTATCACAAACTTATCTAGAATATATGAGGATAAAAGAAATATATCTACTATTAGTGAAAGGGATGGATACTAATATGATCTAATAGGGTCATGTTAATTTGTTTCTAAGTGTCAATAGGATCAATTCTGGGTTTGAAATCTTACAATTAAACCATTTATGTTGGTTCTTGGTTTCAAGGGTCAAATCTTTAGTTTTGATTTGAGAACTAACCACCTTCTTTTGTTGGTAAAATAAAAAAAAGAAGTGTTTCTAAGGAACAAACTTGAAACATCACATATACCTTATCAGTTATCTATTATCTCTATTAAGAGACCTTTGGTGTTAGATTAGTTAACAAAAACTATATATCATTTTTATTAAATATAATTGAGAGGAAAAAATTTAGCCAATAGAAAATTGGTTCTATCCAAAAACTGACTGAAAATCAAACTAATCGAATCAAATTAGTTCTAGATTGATTCAGGAATAGAATCAATTTAGTTTTGGGTTTAAAATCTTGGAAACAATCCTAATTGGGTTGATTTTAGGTTCTAACCTATAACCAACCCATGCCTACCCCTATTTGATCCTCTTTCTCTTCACACTTCTTATTACAAAATTATCTTCTATCTCTTAATACTAGTATTACACATTTTGGTCCTTTTTGTTTGCATCTATACCATCTTCCTTTATTATTTTGAGTAATATTTTGGATAGTCTATTCATATTTTGTTTAGGAAAAAGAAGAGGAAAACCCTATAATTAATAAGAGCAAAATAGTCGCAATCCATGGTGATAATAAAATACAAACCCTAAAACCTCCACCCACTGAGGTAGATGAATCAAAAAGGAGAAAAGTTATAAAACTCAGCCTCAACTAAGTCCATTTTCACCTGTCACCCATAACATTTAAAAATTTTCAAATTTAATCCTTTAGGTTCATTAAGTGTTGTAATATGGTCTCGATGCTCACTTGACACCCAACATCATTAAAATGCCATCTAAAATGACTTAATTACCCTTTAGTTATTAAAAAAATCCTATTGATTCCATCAAAAGGGGAAGGAAACCCTAATAGGAGGCTCACTTTATTATGGCTGACTTTCCTTTAACCTGCTAGATGGCTATTACTATCATCCTCCCTGACGACCTCTTTCTTTAGGCCTTGTATTTGGTGAGGTGGCATTCCCATCCTTCTCCCCAACTACTCTACATTTACCCTTGCCTTCCTTGGCACCATCACTAGCACTATCAACCTCTTCCATACCCCCCCCCCCCCCCCCCACGAACATGCCATCAGATCCACCACCCACACTGTCGTTATCAAGTCCCACCACTTCATTAATGTTGTAATCACATTCTTTACAACATGTTCCTTATCCCTAATGGATTCAGTACCTTCTTTGATATTCTCTTGGCTAAAAATGGTAGTGCCACATGTGGAGATCAACACCTGATCCCTCTCGATCCCCTCATTTTGATTCCTCACTCTTAACTTTGATACCTTTCTCATTGACTAGGCCTTTTGTGATAATTGTGCCACCAATTACTCCTTTCACATTCACCCCATTTTCCTGTAAGAGGGCGTTGCCATATTATATCCCTACACCAAGGCCTCATGAGCTTGCTCCTTTGTCGAAACATGTTTCCCTCATCTCTAACTTTCTCTCGTTCGAAATCTCCATCCTCATCTATATCAAACTCTTTAGGACTTCTCCTTCATAAACCCCACCCCTCCTCCACTCTTTCACCTCCATCACCCTCTATTTACTTCCCTTCACACCATTGTACACTTTCTCTCTCTTTCTTCTTCTTTGTTTTCTAGGTGGATTATGGCTGTAAAGTTGTCATTATAGTCTTTTATATGAGTCATGGGTGGGAGGCTGTTATGTTGTGCTTTGTACCATCTTTTTCTCTCTCTTCTTTTATATTTCTTCTTTATTTCTTCTATTCTTCTCTTTTATTTTGCTTTTGGATTCTATGCAAGGAGATTGATTGTCACGCCCCAGTCCCAAAACCCGAGCTAGGGTGACAACCCGCCGCATGCCAAGCATGCAAGGCATCTCGAACTTCATCACATAAATCAATATAAACAAAAATTTCAAATCCATGATTTATTACAAACCATAATTATCAGTCTTGGGCTACCTGCCCTACACACAAGCAATACTGAACTATATCAATATAATGGAACAAGTTTATTTAATAGAAGCTCCATCTATCCCAAATATCCTTCTTCATTCCTGAGGCTCTGAAAAATATTGTGAGAATTTATGAGCTCACACTCAATAAGTAAGCCTAATACAATTTCAAATTACATTTATCATGCTATAGCATATTCATGTCATCAGATCAAAATAATTTAGAAGCTTAATTAAATAATAAATACTAGAATATGCAATATAAACCAAACACTATTTATACTGTCAATGTTTTTCTTTATGTGTCTCACGGCCCTACAACACTCATCTTGTGTATACTCTTAAATGTCCCCTAAGAGGAAGGGTCCTGGTACCAGTGTTATGCCATATCATAATCTATCATCAGAACACATCCTACGGATGTGTGACCTCCACATATCTTTCCTGTGGAGGTGGGTCACGTATCACTTGGCATTTCTAGTCATATGAGAACCGCGGCGATATACACTAAATTTCACTGTCATCATCATGATTGCATTTTATCATCTCGATAGTACCAACATAATTTACAAAATTAACATAATTACATTTTTGCATATACTCATATAAGTCATATCATAACAAATACTTATTTATAAATTCGTGGTACTATACATTAATTTAGAATAAATGAACTTCATTTTTCACATTTCATAAACATGCATCTAATTGTAAATTCATAATTTATAAATTAAATAATCTATGAAATTATAATACTTGGCTTACTTACCTCAGTATGCAAATTCTAATTGATAACCCAGCTATTTGGACACCTGGGCACCTACAGTATCATTTTACATTATTAAATTTCTAAAATCTGAATAATAAAATGATTCTTAAAACTCTACCCAGACCACTTCATGGGCTCAACTTTGGGCTCGAATATCTCTCAATGTATACACTCAAATAGGGAAACAAAATTATCCCCAGAAACTAGAATCAATCCTGATTCGGGCCATATAATTATTTTGCCATTCTCGGCCCATTACAGGGCCCAAACAGCAGCTCAAACTGGCCTTTAGAATCGGCCCAATAGGCCCAAATCAAAGCAGCCCGATCGGCCCAAGCTTTCTTTTTTTATGTTGCTCCCTATTTCAAACGAAACAGGGAGCAATTCGTGCCAGTGGCCAGGGCCGCCGCCGACCAAATTAGGGGCGGCCCGGCCGTCGGTGGCCGGACCAGAGCCGGCCGCTGCCGCGTCGGCCCCCCCCCCCTCTCTCTCTCTCTCCAATTTTACTCCATCTCTCCCTTTCTCTCTCACGATCCGCCACGACTAGGAGGCGTGCCGGTGGCACGGCCGGCCGGACCTCCATCGGATGCCTGCCGGCGCGATGGGGGTCTCCGACCGGAGCTCAGGCCCGGCGAGGCAATGGGCACGCCGCCGGGCCCGAACCGAGGATCAAACCGGCTACCATGGAAGCTCTTCGCCTCTACCTCTCTCTCTCTTTCTTCCTCTGACTCTCTCTCTTTAATCCCTACTCTCTCTCTCCCAGGCATGGATAGGGGACTTACCAGGAGCAGATGTGTGCACGATGATGATGGAAAGGAGGCGTTCGAGGATGATGGGAAGGAGGGTTCGCGTGATCCTTTAAAGGCGACGGAGACTCCTTAAATCAAGGGATTTAGGACTCCGTTAAGTATAGCGAGATAGTTGTGGAAAGTATCAGAATGATTACTCCATTGTCAGGTGTTATCTATTCCTCATATGATAAATCTTTCCTCTTCATACCTTTTTACCAAAATTTTCTTTAAGTCTCTATACATCTTAGTGCCACCTGGATGCACAGTATAAGGAGAGTAGTGAGCCTCCTTCAAAATTTCAGCCTTTAGCTCCTCAATGTTAGGCACACAAAGTCTTCCTTCAAATTACAGGGATCCATCCTCCATTACATAGAATTCATTCTGAACTCCTGACTGCACAGCTTCTTTAATTTTTGTAAATCTGGATCTTCTATCTGAGAGGACTTGATTCTGTCAACCAGGGTCGGCTGGAGTACAAGTGCTGCAACTAGCCCATCAGACTGCTGTACTCTCAAACCAACTCCCACTTCTCCAGATCTCTTAATATGTGGGGCTGGAAGTAATCATAGCAGCTAACTCAGAAGAGGATTTTCTGCTCAAAGCATCTGCCACTACATTGGCCTTCCCAGGATGATACTGTAGATTCAAGTCATAATCCTTCAATAGTTCCAACCACCTCCTCTGCCTTAAATTCAGCTCCTTCTGTGTGAAGATGTATTTTAGACTCTTATGATCTGTATACACATCACACAACACTCCATATAGATAATGCCGCCAAATCTTCAGAGCAAAAACCACAGCAGCCAATTCTAGATCATGAGTAGGATAATTCTGCTCATAAGGTTTCAGTTGTCTGGAGGCATAAGCTATCACTCTTTCATTCTGCATCAAAACACATCCCAATCCTTTCCGAGAGGCATCAGTGTATATAGTAAAACCTTCAGATCCTTTCGGAAGAACAATAATGGGAGCGATACCAAGCGCTGCTTTAACTCTCGAAACTTTTCTCACACTCCACTGTCCAGTCAAACTTCACTCGCTTTTGGGTTAAGCGAGTTAGGGGTAGAGCAATGCGAGAGAAATTCTCCACAAATTTACGGTAATACCCGGCTAACCCCAAGAAGCTTCTGACTTCTGCCACATTGGAAGGTCGGCTCTAAGCTAATGATAGCTTCAATCTTTTTTGGGTCCACAGATACACCATCTTTAGAAATTATATGACCCAAGAAAGATACTTGATCCAACCAAAATTTACACTTCTGCAGCTTGGCATAAAGCTTCTTCTCTCGAAGAATCTGTAGCACAATCCTCAGGTGGTCCTCATGTTCCTTATGGCTCTTGGAATATATCAAAATATCATCAATAAAAACCACAACAAACTGATCCAAATATGGTTTAAAAATTCTGTTCATTAAGTCCATGAATGCTGCTGGGGCATTAGTTAACCCAAACGGCATCACCAAGAACTCATAGTGGCCATATCTGGTTCTGAATGTTGTCTTTGGCACATCCCCTCCTTGACTTTGAGTTGATGGTACCCTGACCTGAGATCAATCTTTGAGAATATTGGGCTCCTTGGAGTTGATCAAACAAGTCGTCAATCCTCGGCAGAGGGTACTTATTTCGCACTGTTACCTTATTGATTTTTCGGTAATCAATGCAGAGTCGAAGACTGCCATCCTTCTTCTTAACAAATAGAACTGGAGCACCCCAAGGAGAAGCACTGGGTCTGATAAATTCCCGATCTAGGAGCTCCTGCAATTGATCCTTCAGTTCCTTTAGCTCAGCCGGGGCCATGCGGTAAGGGGCCTTTGATATAGGTCCAGTTCCAGGAACTAGATCAATGGAGAACTCGACTTCCCGATCAGGGGTAAATTAGTCAAATCCTCAGGAAAGACATCAGGGAATTCTCGAGCTATAGGAATATCCTCCAACTTGGTCTCTTCCTGCTGAAGGTCCTTGACTACAGCAAGAAATCCTTGACCACCACTCATCAGATACTTTCCAGCCTGCATCGCTGATATGAACACTGAGGCTAGGTGTTTCTGACCACCAATAAAACTGAATTCAGGCTGACTTGGAGTTTTGAAGTTGACAATCTTCCTGAAGCAGTCTACTAAAGCATGATAGGAGGCCAACCAATCCATTTCAAGGATAACATCGAAAAACTTCAGTGGAAGGATAATGAGATCAGCATTCAACCTCCTATTCTCTAAGACAATTGGGCAAGATTTGCATACTGTGTCAACTTTCATAACATCTCCATTCGAAATGCAATATGCAACTCTTGCTCCAGAGGAATAGGTGTCAATGATGCATTCTTGTCAAGATAGATGTCAGATATGAAAGAATGTGTGGCACCCGAGTCAATTAAAGTTTGAGCATAAGTAGTACCCACTTTAATCATTCCTGTCACCACAGAATTAGAGGCGGCAGCATCCTACTGAATGAGGTTGAAGACCCTTCCCTGGTCCTCGGTGGCTGCTGTTGATACTGCTGGCTCATTCCTTGACTTAAAGAAGGCTGTTGATCCTTCCGAAAGGGACAGGTGGCAATCTTGTGATCAGTTTTTCCACAGACGAAGCAGGCACAGTCAATCTGTGGCAAGGCTTTCCAGGGTGGGAGTTACCACAATGAATGCAACGAGTCTCCTTGTTTGTGGTTCAGCTGGGGCCTGCTGTGCACCCTTCTTCTTGGCCTGAGCTGGGGATTGGCCAGAAGTAGGCCCTTTCCTCTTCCTCCGCTGCTCCCAATCTTTCTGAACAGCATTCATATCTCTCTCAATCACCAAGGCCTTATTCACCATAGCACTGTAAGTGAGAAGCTCAAATGTGTTGACTGCTTGCCTCAGCCTGGGTCGCAGTCCCTCAGTGAATCGGATGATCTTGGCCATTTCATTGGTCACAATATTTGGAGCAAAACGGGCCAACCTGGTGAATTCAGCTTCATACTGGGCCACAGAAAGATCCTTTTGCTCCAATTTGATAAACTCTGATTCCATCTATCTCTGTACACTCCTGGAGAAGTATTTATCGAAGAATATCTCTCTAAACTCTCCCAAAAAATAATCTATCCATCTCGACGCTGCTCCTCAACTAACCACCAATCATAGCTTCTCCCTGGAGAAGGTAGGTGGCAAATCTGATCCGCTCCATCTCCTAACTACCATGAGCTATAAAAGCCTTCTCCATATCTCGCATCCACCGCTCAGCATCAACAGGGTTGGTGGATCCAGAGAAAGGGGCAAGGGCAAACTTCTTGAAGTCTGCAAAGCTGCGGCCAACCCCTATCCAGGATTGAGATGGAGTAGGCTGGGTCTATGGAGCAGTAGAGTCAGGCTGAGTCTATGGAACAGAAGGGCAGACTGAGTGGACAAAGCCCGCAGAATCTGATGCTGCATGTCCCGCATCGACTGCACCATACCCGAGAGAACCTGAAGCCTCTCGGTCTGGAGTCGCTGCTGATCAGTCCCAACTGAATTGGCAGGGGCAGCACCTCCGGTGGCTTCCAAACCTCCCGGTTGGCCAGCATTACCAACCTGGGAACCCTCATCATTTTGTTGACTTCTAGTGCGACGTGCCATTCTATCTCCTGATAAATTAGTTGTAATTAATATCATGGTAAACTTTAAATGTCAGGCTTTCATAATATCTAAAATTTATAATTGTCTCAATGTCATCCTAGTGTTTTGCCTAAAGTGTCATCATGTACGTATCCCTAATGTCATAACCAGGCTCTGATACCACTAAAGCTGTCATGCCCCAGTCCCAAAACCCGAGCTAGGGTGACAACCCGCCGCATGCCAGGCATGCAAGGCATCTCGAACTTCATCACATAAATCAATATAAAGCAAAAATTCAAATCCATGATTTATTACAAACCATAATTATCAGTCTTGGGCTACCTGCCCTACACACAAGCAATACTGAACTATATCAATATAATGGAACTAAGTTTATTTAATAGAAGCTCCATCTATCCCAAATATCCTTCTTCATTCCTAAGGCTCTGAAAAACATTGTGAGAATTCTATGAAGCTCACACTCAATAAGTAAGCCTAATACAATTTCAAATTACATTTATCATGCTATAGCATATTCATGTCATCAGATCAAAATAATTTGGAAGCTTAATTAAATAATAAATACTAGAATATGCAATGTAAACCAAACACTGTTTATACTGTCATTGTTTTTCTTTATGTGTCCCACGGCCCTACAACACTCATCTTGTGTATCACTCTTAAATGTCCCCTAAGAGGAAGGGTCCTGGTACCAGTGTTATGCCATATCATAATCTATCATCAGAACACATCCTACAGATGTGTGACCTCTATATATCTTCCTCTGTGGAGGTGGGTCACGTATCACTTGGCATTTTCAGTCATATGAGAACCGCGGCGACACATACACTAAATTTTACTGTCATCATCATGATTGCATTTTATCATCTCGATAGTACCAACATAATTTGTAAAATTAACATAATTATATTTTTGCATATACTCATATAAGTCATATCATAACAAATACTTATTTATAAATTTATGGTACTATACATTAATTTAGAATAAATGAACTTCATTTTTCACATTAATTTCATAAACATGCATCTAATTGTAAATTCATAATTTATAAATTAAATAATCTATGAAATTATAATACTTGGCTTACTTACCTAGTATGCAAATTCCAATTAATAACCCAGCTATTTGGACACCTGGGCACCTACAGTATCATTTTACATTATTAAATTTCTAAAATCTGAATAATAAAATGATTCTTAAAACTCTACCCAGACCACTTCACGGGCCCAACTTTGGGCTCGAATATCTCTCAATGTATACACCCAAATAGGGAAATAAATTATCCCCAGAAACTAGAATCAATCCTGATTCAGGAACATATAATTATTTTGCCATTCTCGGCCCATTACAGGGCCCAAACAGCAGCTCAAATTGGCCCTTAGAACCGGCCCAATAGGCCCAAATCAAAGCAGCCTGATCGGCCAAGCTTTCTTCTTTTTTTTTTCTGTTGCTCCCCTGTTTCAAACGAAATAGGGAGCAATTCGTGCCGGCGGCCAGGGCCGCCGCCGGCCAAATTAGGGGGCCCGGCCGCCGGTGGCCGGACCAGAGCCAGCCGCCGCCGCAGCCGGCCCCCCTTCCCTCTCTCTCTCTCCAATTTTACTCCATCTCTCCTTTCTCTCTCACGATCCACCATGGCTAGGAGGCGTGCCGGCGGCACGGCCGGCCACCATGGCCGGTCGGACCTCCACCGGACGCCTACCCGGCACCGGTGGGGGTCTCCGACCGGAGCTCAGGCCCGGCGAGGCATCGGGCATGCCACCGGGCCCAAACCGAGGATCAAACCGGCTGCCATGGAAGCTCTCTGCCTCTACCTCTCTCTCTCTTTCTTCCTCTGACTCTCTCTCTCTAATCCCTAATCTCTCTCTCTCAGCATGGATAGGGGACTTACCAGGAGCAGATGTGTGCACGATGATGATGGGAAGGAGGCGTTCGAGGATGATGGGAAGGAGGGTTCGCGTGATCCTTTAAAGGCAACGGAGACTCCTTAAATCAAGGGATTTAGGACTCCGTTAGTTACGGATATTTGAAAATACAATCGTCAGATGTTATCTATTCCAAAATATCGCGATTAAGTTTCGCGATCTGATAATCATATTCCGGAGGTTTGAAATTCAAACACCTCGCACAACTGTAGGAGTCTCTCGAGTCAATCGTTTCGATCTCACGATCAATTCTCACGGGCAGTTAACGAAATCCGGGGATTACATTGATCATTCTAGGATGAGGGCTTTGCTATGTTGTTGAGTAGAAAATGACTATTTTCTTGATGGTGATGCAATCTTGGATTGTTTACTACTTTTTTTTAACTATTTGTAGCCATTTTGATTTATTAATTGCAAAGAGTACGATGAACTGAAGCCTTCTTTTCTCCTTCTCCTTCTCAATTTTTTTAATTTCTAGGTTTTTTTAATATTTTGTATTTTTAGGACTTTTTTTAAAAAAATATGATTGGTGGTGCTGTTGCACTTTGGTATCATATTATCGTTCTCATCTTTATTTCCCAAGCCCTAGATGCTTGAGGATTGTTGAACCTCTTTATTGAGCCCTTAACTTAGTTTAAGAAATTTTTATTACTAAATATAGATGATATAAACTTGCGAGCTCAATAAATCGAGATGGATGATGGGATCATATAGCATCACTTAATAAACTTAGGGGATATAATTAAAACTTTTTAAACATTAGGGTGACAATAGAAGATAGCACAATCCTCCGAATGAATAGAAGATAGCACAATCCTCCGAATGGATGGCAAGATGACATGATGCCACTTAATAAACATAAGGGATCAATTTAAATTTTTTTAAATGTGAGGGTGATAAGTGAAAATGGATTTAAATTAATGGAGGTGTTTTGATAATTTTTCAAAAAGATAAAATTAAGAATTTGGCAAAAAATTCCATCAATCTGTTATTCAAATTTTAGTTTTTTTATATTTAAATATTGAGATTCAACGTATGCCTCATAATGCCATTCGATGTACCAAATAGCTAAAATTGGAAATAAAAAGAAAACTCATTAAAGCAGTCTATATTTACTGAGCTCCTTTATATGAGTTGGCATTCATTTAATGTTGACTAAAAAACAAAAGAAAGCAATGGTGGTGGTTTTGGATGCCCCATAAAGTTCTAAACATATAATATTTCTCCTAAAAAAGGGAAAAATAGAAGAGAATTGCCTTATCACGCAACCATATAGTCCATCTACAAGTACCCTCTCAGTGGCATCCATTTCCTGTGCCCCCATTCCTTTGTTTGCCTTCTTCCTCTTGCTACAATGAGGTGAGCAAAGGTAGGTGGTCAAAGAAGGCCAAGAGAGGTAATACATATGAGATATTTATCTCTCTTTTTTTTTTTTTTTGGAACAAATGGGCGATCACACTAGTCTAGCGCGAGTCAGCCCAGATAGATCAGAGTACAAAATTTGCTGCAAAGGAGCAGGGCAGGGGTCACCCGGCATCAAAATCCATGGACCAGAAAGCAGAGCTACTGAAGCAGCAACCCAATCCGCCGCCGAGTTGGCTTCGCGATATATATGCCGGGACTGGACGCATTCAATCTCCCACAGAATAGCCCAAATGTCCAACAAAATCGGATTAGAAAGAACAGAAGGGCAATTCTACATCTGAATCCAAGAAATGACCGACATGGAGTCACCCTCAATACAAAGCCTCTGAGCATGAAGAACCCGAGAAGCATAAGAAATATCCGCCCAAGCCGCATGAAGCTCGGTCATGGGGACAGAGGAGTCGAGAGTACCAAAACCTCCCACCGCCAAAAGGTCACCACGAGGACCTCTGATAATAAACGCGGAACCAGCAATTCTACCACGGACACTCCCATCAAAATTGACTTTGATAAACCCTGGAGGGGGGGCTCCCAAGAGATAAAAACCGTATGCCGGTTCGCTGCCGAAGCAGCAGGGGATCCCCAGTGGCCAGAGATATCAGAACCAATACGAGCACAGTTCGCCGCCAATAATCTGATCTTCCTAGCAATCTTATAAAGAGAAATAGTGTCATCAGAGAAAATAAGCTGGTTCCGAGTTAGCCAAATCTGATAAGTAGTGACCGCCCAGAGACCTTGCTTATACTGAGGGCACCTCCGAAGGTCCAGAAGGAAAGAAGAAAGCAGGGAGCCCGAGTCATTCTGTCTGAACGGATATCCCATCATAAGCCAGACCCGTCTAGCTCTGGGGCAGATAAAATAGCATGATCAATAGATTCCTCCTCTAAGCTGCATAACGGGCAAATCGACAGAATAGGAAGACCCCTCCGAGATAGGAGAGCACAGGTAGAAGAGAGCCCCACAGAAGTTTCCAGATAAATAACTGAACTCTGGGAATAGTAGGAAGCTTCCAAATCTACACTGCGTCCTCTAGGCGCTGAGGCTAAGGTCTGAACATCATCATCAGATCCCTAGTCCGAGCCTTAGAGAGACAGGATCTCTGCCAGAGTCTAACATCAGGAGATCGATCAGGAAGAAGAGGCATCGATAAAATTCGCCGGGCAAGCTCAGCACCGAACAATCTGGTCACCGAGGGGATATGCCAAGCTGGAGGGTCTGAGGAAATCAAGTCCTTGACCCTTAAACTGGAAGGGGTCTCAATACTAATAAAGGAGGGCCACCGAGAAAGAGGAAGATCATAAATCCAGATATCATGAATAACATTAACTGACGAACCGTCTCCGATCATCCAAGAGATATTGTCCAAGATAGCCTGACCATAGCAACAAACCTCCTTCCAAAAAGAGGAACAACCCCGAGGAGCAGATATGTGCATAGCAGACGACCATTCTCCATATCTAATACGCATTAGAGAGCTCCAAAGATAGTGTGGCTCAAGAAGAAATCTCGAAGCATGTCTGGCAATAAGGGCTTTCCTTCTAACAATCAAAGACGGGATACCGAGACCACCCTCGCCGATAGGCATACAGACCAAATCCCAGGATAAGAGGTGAATCCCATGACCATCCTACCCAGAAGCCCATAGGAAATCACGAAAGCATCTCTTGATCCTTCTCAAGCACATGATCGGAATGGCAGTATTCGACAGGAGATGCATGGGAAGAGAGGAAAGAACTGATCAAATAATGGTAACCCTAGCCATCATTGAAAGACCAGTCATCTGCCATCCCTCAATGCGCTGGCGCACCTGCCTCTCGATCTCGGAGAAGTCAGAGCAACAGGGGCATCTCCCCGTTATAGGGATCCCCAAATACATAAATCTATCAGTCTGAGTGGTGATACCCGATAAACTGATGATAGCTTCTCTAGTGGATCTAGAGGTCTTTGGGCTAAAACAAATAGAAGACTTCAGGAAATTGACCTTCTGACCAGAAGCCTGGCAGTAGTTCTGAATAATAGAATGAAAGGAAGCCGCATTCTCAATAGAAGCCTGGCCTAGGAGGATACAGTCATCAGCAAAGAGGAGGTGGGAGACAAAGGGGCCCTCAGAACCTGCCATAACCGAGGCAATCTGCTTGTCCTGCTGAGCCTGACGTAAAGCACGAGAAAGATCATCTACAGCCAGGATGAACAACAAAGGAGATAAGGGGCAACCCTGCCGGAGACCAACACTAGAGTGGAAAAAATCAGTAGAGTTTCCATTGATGATTAGAGAAAAGGAGGGCTTATGAATGCAAGCCATAATCCATTTTATAAATAATTCATCAAACTCAAACTCTAGAAGAGAGCGGTACAAAAAAACCCAGCTCAATCTATCATAAGCACGCTCCATATCGAGCTTAACAGCCATAAGACATCTTCTGACCGGAGCTCTCTGAAGAGCATGCATGAACTCCTGAGCAATAAGGACATTGTCCGAAATAGACCTCCCTCTAATGAAAGCCCCCTGCTCCTCCGATATGAGACGAGGAATCACCAGACAAAGGCGACGAGCTAAAAGACGAGCACAGACTTTATACAATGTAGTGCAGAGGCTAATGGGCCGAAAGTGCTGCGGAAGAGAAGCATCCACTCTCTTGGGCACCAAGGTAATGAAAGTCAGATTCCATTCAGAAGGAATGTGTTTAGCTCGGAAAACATCCTGAATAGCTTGGACCACCTCCTGACCAACAATGTCCCAATAGTGCCGAAAGAAAAAAGGCGGAAACCCGTCAGGCCCAGGGGCCTTATTCGGACCAAGCTCCCACAGGGCCGCCCTAATCTCGTCCGCAGAGATCGGCCTGACAAGCATATCATTGTCCAGGGAGGAAACCTTCCTAGAAGCCGGAACCTGCACAATCGGGTCCCCATCACCAGAAGAGTCAGCCCATCTAGCCTGGAAAAAATGAAGAAGAAGGTCACTGATAGAGTGGAAATCCTCCCGAATATGCCCCCTTCATCCACTAACCTCCTAATCCGATTAGCAGCTCTCCGCTTCAGAGTGGCCTGATGGAAGAATCTGGTGTTTTGATCCCCATCACAAATCCACTGAGCCCTAGATCTCTGCCACCAATACATCTCCTGCTGCCGCAAAAGGGAGTGGTGCCGAGCCAGCAACTCCCTAAGGGAAGAGAGGTCCGAATCCGCCAAAAATTGACTGGGAAAAAAATTTGAAGGCTTCTATCTGGAACATAGAAAAGATTGGGTTTGATTTGAGTAGTGTGAGTCTCTAACTCTCCTTCTATCTGCTAGATGCTTCTAGGAAATGTTATCTGAGAAAAAAAATTTAGACGGCTGAATTGAGCTTGCAATGGATTTGATTCGTGCTTCTTATTAGATTTTAAGAACAATATCTAAGGAGAAAAGATGGCAAATCTAATCTGATCCAAGTTCTAAATAGATGTCTAAGCAGAGTTTCATTAGATCTTCTCAAATCCTTTTTGTTTGATTAGGGGAAAACACTTTTTCAGCATCTAAAATGACTCATAAATCAATCTTGATCTTCTCAAATCCTTTTGTTTGATGGGGGATAACACTTCTTTCAGCATCTAAAATGACTCATAGATTGATCTTGATCTCCTTAAATTCTTTTTGTTTGATGAAGGAAAACAGTTCTTTCAACATCTAAAAGGAACACATAAATCGATCTTGATCTCCTCAAATCTAAAAGGACTCATAGATTTGAGGAGATCAAGATCGATTTATGAGTTCCTTTTAGATGTTGAAAGAACTGTTTTCCTTCATCAAACAAAAAGAATTTAAGGAGATCAAGATCAATCTATGAGTCATTTTAGATGCTGAAAGAAGTGTTTTCCCCCATCAAACAAAAGGATTTGAGAAGATCAAGATTGATTTATGAGTCATCTTAGATGCTGAAAAAAGTGTTTTCCCCTAATCAAACAAAAAGGATTTGAGAAGATCTAATGAAACTCTGCTTAGACATCTATTTAGAACTTGGATCATATTAGATTTGCCATCTTTTCTCCTTAGATATTGTTCTTAAAATCTAATAAGAAGCACGAATCAAATCCATTGCACGCTCAATTCAGCCGTCTAAATTTTTTTTCTCAGATAACATTTCCTAGAAGCATCTAGCAGATAGAAGGAGAGTTAGAGACTCACACTACTCAAATCAAACCCAATCTTTTCTATGTTCCAGATAGAAGCCTTCAAATTTTTTTCCCAGTCAATTTTTCATACAACTGATACTAAGTAGACTGAAAAAGAGATAAATATCTCATATGTATTACCTCTCTTGGCCTTCTTTGACCACCTACCTTTGCTCACCTCATTGTAGCAAGAGGAAGAAGGCAAACAAAGGAATGGGGGCATAGGAAATCGATGCCACTGAGAGGGTACTTGTAGATGGACTATAAGGTTGCGTGATAAGGTAATTCTCTTCTATTTTTCCCTTTTTTAGGAGAAATATTATATGTTTAGAACTTTATGGGGCATCCAAAACCACCACCATTGCTTTCTTTTGTTTTTTAGTCAACATTAAATGAATGCCAACTCATATAAAGGAGCTCAGTAAATATAGACTGTTTTAATGAGTTTTCTTTTTATTTCCAATTTTAGCTATTTGGTACATCGAATGACATTATGAGGCATACGTTGAATCTCAATATTTAAATATAAAAAAACTAAAATTTGAATAACAGATTGATGGAATTTTTTGCCAAAATCTTAATTTTATCTTTTTGAAAAATTATCAAAACACCTCCATTAATTTAAATCCATTTTCACTTATCACCCTCACATTTAAAAAATTTAAATTGATCCCTTATGTTTATTAAGTTGCATCATGTCATCTTGCCATCCATTCGGAGGATTGTGCTATCTTCTATTGTCACCCTAATGTTTAAAAAGTTTTAATTATATCCCCTAAGTTTATTAAGTGATGCTATATGATCCCATCATCCATCTGGCACGAATTGCTCCCTGTTTCGTTTGAAACAGGGGAGCAACATGAAAAAAAAGAAAGCTTGGGCCGATCGGGCTGCTTTGATTTGGGCCTATTGGCCTGATTCTAAAGGCCAGTTGAGCTGCTGTTTGGGCCCTATAATGGGCCGAGAATGCAAAATAATTATATGGCCCGAATCAGGATTGATTCTAGTTTCTGGGGATAATTTTTTTTCCCTATTTGAGTGTATACATTGAGAGATATTCGAGCCCAAAGTTGAGCCCGTGAAGTGGTCTGGGTAGAGTTTTAAGAATCATTTTATTATTCAGATTTTAGAAATTTAATAATGTAAAATGATACTGTAGGTGCCCAGGTGTCCAAATAGCTGGGTTATCAATTAGAATTTGCATACTGAGGTAAGTAAGCCAAGTATTATAATTTCATAGATTATTTAATTTATAAATTATGAATTTACAATTAGATGCATGTTTATGAAATGTGAAAAATGAAGTTCATTTATTCTAAATTAATGTATAGTACCATGAATTTATAAATAAGTATTTGTTATGATATGACTTATATGAGTATATGCAAAAATATAATTATGTTAATTATACAAATTATGTTGGTACTATCGAGATGATAAAATGCAATCATGATGATGACAGTGAAATTTAGTGTATGTGTCGCCGCGGTTCTCATATGACTAGAAATGCCAAGTGATACGTGACCACCTCCACAGGAAAAGATATGTGGAGGTCACACATCCGTAGGATGTGTTCTGATGATAGATTATGATATGGCATAACACTGGTACCAGGACCCTTCCTCTTAGGGGACATTTAAGAGTAATACACAAGATGAGTGTTGTAGGGCCGTGAGACACATAAAGAAAAATATTGACAGTATAAATAGTGTTTGGTTTATATTGCATATTCTAGTATTTATTATTTAATTAAGCTTCTAAATTATTTTGATATGATGACATGAATATGCTATAGCATGATAAATGTAATTTGAAATTGTATTAGGCTTACTTATTGAGTGTGAGCTCATAAATTCTCACAATATTTTTCAGAGCCTCAGGAATGAAGAAGGATATTTGGGATAGATGGAGCTTCTATTAAATAAACTTGTTCCATTATATTGATATAGTTCAGTATTGCTTGTGTGTAGGGCAGGTAGCCCAAGACTGATAATTATGGTTTGTAATAAATCATGGATTTAAAATTTTAGTTTATATTGATTTATGTGATGAAGTTCGAGACGCCTTGCATGCTTGGCATGCGGCGGGTTGTCACCCTAGCTCGGGTTTTGGGACTGGGGCGTGACAATCAATCTCCTTGCATAGAATCCAAAAGCAAAATAAAAGAGAAGAATAGAAGAAATAAAGAAGAAATATAAAAGAGAGAGAAAAAGATGGTACAAAGCACAACATAACAGCCTCCCACCCATGACTCATATAAAAGACTATAATGACAACTTTACAGCCATAATCCACCTAGAAAACAAAGAAGAAGAAAGAGAGAGAAAGTGTACAATGGTGTGAAGGAAGTAAATAGAGGGTGATGGAGGTGAAAGAGTGGAGGAGGGGTGGGGTTTATGAAGGAGAAGTCCTAAAGAGTTTGATATAGATGAGGATGGAGATTTCGAACGAGAGAAAGTTAGAGATGAGGGAAACATGTTTCGACAAAGGAGCAAGCTCATGAGGCCTTGGTGTAGGGATATAATATGGCAACACCCTCTTACAGGAAAATGGGGTGAATGTGAAAGGAGTAATTGGTGGCACAATTATCACAAAAGGCCTAGTCAATGAGAAAGGTATCAAAGTTAAGAGTGAGGAATCAAAATGAGGGGATCGAGAGGGATCAGGTGTTGATCTCCACATGTGGCACTACCATTTTTTAGCCAAGAGAATATCAAAGAAGGTACTGAATCCATTAGGGATAAGGAACATGTTGTAAAGAATGTGATTACAACATTAATGAAGTGGTGGGACTTGATAACGACAGTGTGGGTGGTGGATCTGATGGCATGTTCGTGGGGGGGGGGGGGGGTATGGAAGAGGTTGATAGTGCTAGTGATGGTGCCAAGGAAGGCAAGGGTAAATGTAGAGTAGTTGGGGAGAAGGATGGGAATGCCACCTCACCAAATACAAGGCCTAAAGAAAGAGGTCGTCAGGGAGGATGATAGTAATAGCCATCTAGCAGGTTAAAGGAAAGTCAGCCATAATAAAGTGAGCCTCCTATTAGGGTTTCCTTCCCCTTTTGATGGAATCAATAGGATTTTTTTAATAACTAAAGGGTAATTAAGTCATTTTAGATGGCATTTTAATGATGTTGGGTGTCAAGTGAGCATCGAGACCATATTACAACACTTAATGAACCTAAAGGATTAAATTTGAAAATTTTTAAATGTTATGGGTGACAGGTGAAAATGGACTTAGTTGAGGCTGAGTTTTATAACTTTTCTCCTTTTTGATTCATCTACCTCAGTGGGTGGAGGTTTTAGGGTTTGTATTTTATTATCACCATGGATTGCGACTATTTTGCTCTTATTAATTATAGGGTTTTCCTCTTCTTTTTCCTAAACAAAATATGAATAGACTATCCAAAATATTACTCAAAATAATAAAGGAAGATGGTATAGATGCAAACAAAAAGGACCAAAATGTGTAATACTAGTATTAAGAGATAGAAGATAATTTTGTAATAAGAAGTGTGAAGAGAAAGAGGATCAAATAGGGGTAGGCATGGGTTGGTTATAGGTTAGAACCTAAAATCAACCCAATTAGGATTGTTTCCAAGATTTTAAACCCAAAACTAAATTGATTCTATTCCTGAATCAATCTAGAACTAATTTGATTCGATTAGTTTGATTTTCAGTCAGTTTTTGGATAGAACCAATTTTCTATTGGCTAAATTTTTTCCTCTCAATTATATTTAATAAAAATGATATATAGTTTTTGTTAACTAATCTAACACCAAAGGTCTCTTAATAGAGATAATAGATAACTGATAAGGTATATGTGATGTTTCAAGTTTGTTCCTTAGAAACACTTCTTTTTTTTATTTTACCAACAAAAGAAGGTGGTTAGTTCTCAAATCAAAACTAAAGATTTGACCCTTGAAACCAAGAACCAACATAAATGGTTTAATTGTAAGATTTCAAACCCAGAATTGATCCTATTGACACTTAGAAACAAATTAACATGACCCTATTAGATCATATTAGTATCCATCCCTTTCACTAATAGTAGATATATTTCTTTTTATCCTCATATATTCTAGATAAGTTTGTGATAAGAGTTATAGTTATTGAAGCTAAAACACATTTGTTGAAATATGAGCTCAATGATGAGATAGGCGATTTTCTCCTCTAATAAATGCGGCATCCATTCATATCATTATTTAAAGTTAAATGAAAGAACCATCCTCATATTGTCCTTATATGTATTTCAAGCATCAAAAGCTTTAATCTCTACTACTTGTACTACTTGCAGATCTAGACCATGCACTAATGGTCCATAGATGAAAGATCCTAGGCTTTAATATCAATTTGATTCAATCAAAGCAAAGAAAGAAATTCCTCTAATCAACTCAACTCAAATCTCTCAAATAAAATAATAAATAGTAAGAGTTTTAGAAAATAAGGCTTTATTCTCTTTACTTTCATTAATTTTAAAAATCTATAAATTGTGGTTCATATTATGAATAGAAAATAGAGTATACGCTTTTTGCTTTCCCATCTTCTATTAGTATTATAGTGGATACAAACTAAAGTTTATATCATTTTCTTTCACTCTTTTTATGCATCGTCCTCAAAATTATGATATATACTCTCTATTTATAGTAGTGAGACCCATTTGGATTCTTTTTCTAGTTGAAAAAAAAGGAGAAATTACGAGTTCTATACTATTCTATAGTACTCTCTTTATTTGAGCCACGTTTATCTTCTATTTAGAAGAGAATGAAAGTTTCTATTTTTTTTACTTATGTAATCAAAATTAAGTTCCTCTTCTAATTAATTTGATATAAATTTAAAAATAATAAAATCTTTTAAAAATGTTTATATTTACATAAAAGTTGAATTTTGAGTCTTACATCTTTTTCATTAGTTACATGACCAAATTCTTTTCAAATTAGAATTTATAGTGGATATTTTGATACAAAGTTGACTTTAAAATGTGCCATATTTTATTCTCAAACCTAGTCAAGTTGCCAAACCAGTCCATGGATAGTCAAATAATCCTAAATCAAAATCACAATGAATGATGGTTTACAAATAACTTAAATATGTATTTTGTTATAATTTTCATTATTATTTTTCTGTTGGTTATATGATAATGTTCTTAGAATTTAATTTACTTACACGAATTGCAATAAGTTGCTACTCGATAAGTAGAAGCTTGGGTTCAATTTGCAAAGAATAGCAAAAATAAAAATGGGACATGATATTTTAAAAGGCCTATAGGAAATAAACTTCATAGGGTTCATTATTAAAAGATTATCAATAGTTGAATGACATTCTCTGCTTTGCTAGATATTAAAAGGTTCTTTTTCCAAGGGGACTCGAGGAGATAAAATTTTAAAGATTGGGAAAACCTAAAATGAATGCCAATATGAAACTTTTCATTCAACAAAGTTGAGTGCGAAAAGAATAATATACCTCCTACTGGATGCTTACATTAGTGTGCACATATAAGAGAGTTCTCTATCAATGGAACATAGTAAAAAATGAGAGAAAGAGCTCTAACATTACGATATAGTTCAACCAAAATCTATTATGTGTACTTTTAAATACTGCAATTAATCAAGAAGGGAAAAAAATCAAAATAGATTCCTTAAGAGGAACAAGAATAGAACCCTTAAATGCAATATAGTTTTAAAGAGGTGCCATGCATGCAATTAATAAAGAGACCAAAATATTCAAAACACATGTTCCTCAAGAGAAGAACGAGAATAGAATGCTCATAAGGTTACTTGCAATTCAATTTTAAGGAGGTGCCACCCGTATAATGGATAAGAACAGTTGTATTTCCTAGTAAAGTCTATACAATTGCTCACCGCAAATAATTATATCTAGGCTGGTGTGATACATGTGGATTTTTTTTCTTTTAAGAGGTACAGTCAGAATAGCCACCACCATTTCATGAAGACAATGAAATGAGATATATGTGAATATCTAGCGCATTTCAATTAGTGATATATATAGAGCCTTAAAAGAACATGTAAGAAACCATTATTACCATCATAATTTAAGTCCATAATAAAGGGTAACATGATAAATAGCTTTCTTTCGGTGATAGTAGATTAAACAAAGTTATATTATATAGCTATTACCATACTATTTCATCTAGGGATAGTAGTAAAATGACAGAATAAATTCCTCTCCTAGTTAAATAGGATATAAATTATAAAAATATTTTTTTTTTTGAATCTTAACTCTTACAGCTACTTTTTCTTTAGTTGCATCATCAAATTCTTTTCAAATAAAAATTATCACTATCAGAAATCAGCCTTTCACCAAGGGACATCACCAAGGGATATGTCCCTCAGAAAATTATTAAGGGATTAGAAAGGAATTTTCAAGAAATTTTAAATTACATTCAAAATCTAGTTTCAGTAAGGAATCTCTAAGGGATTTGCTAGGGATATATTTTTCTTGATAAATTTCTTAAAAATTTCTTAGTAATATGTAAGGAATCAGCGAGTAATTATTTAAATAATTTTTAGCAAGATATTTGTAATAAAAGTTTGGTCCCTTAGAGATTACTAAGGGATAAATCCCTTGGTGCTGGTAAGATATTTTTAAAAACAAAAAAATGATATCAAAGAGGGATTTTTTTCTTAAAATTTTTTTAGTAATTTTAAAATCTTGTACCAAGCATATGCATTTACAGATTCTTTTACTAGCATAAAAATAAAAGTCATAGATAAAATTAATATTATGTACTGATTTTTAATACCATATATAGATGCAGATGTTGATACAAAGTTAGGTTTGAAATGTGATACATTATTCTCAAAGTTTGTTCAAACCTAGTCAAGTGGCCAAATCAGTCCATGGATAGTCATATAATCATCCTAAATCAAAATCACAATGAATGGCGGTTTATAAATAACTTAAAATTACATTTTGTTCTAATTTTCATTATTTTTTTTCTATTGGTTATAAGATAATGCTCTTGTGAATTTAATTTACTTTTATGAATTGCAATCAAATTGCTACTCAAGACAAGTTCAAGGTTGGGTACAATTTGTAATGAATGGTAAAAATAAAAAGGAGGCATGAAATTTCAAAAGGCCTATGGGAAACAAACTTCATAGGGCTCATTAAAGGAGTATCAACAGTTGAAAGACAATCTCCATTTTGCTAGATATTAAAAGGTTTTTTTTCAAGAGGTCTCAAGGGTCCGAAATTTATACAAGTGGAAAACCTAAAAAGAATGCCAATACGAAACTTTCCATTCAATAGGTTGTATGCAAAGACAATAATATACCTCCTACTTGATGCTCATATTTTCAAACTTATGTGCACATGTGAGAGAGTTCTCTATCAATGGAATATAGTAGAGAGAGAGAAAGGCCTCTAAAAATGGAATATTATAGTTTAACCAAAATTTGTACTCTTAAATGCTACAATTAATCAAGAGGGAAAAAAAATCAAAATACATTTCTCAAGAAGAATAAGAGTAGAAAGCTCTTAATCTGCAATGTAGTTTTAAGGAGGTGCCATACATGCAATTAATCCAGAAACCAAAACAACTCAACACACATGTTCCTTCAGAAAAAAAAAAACAAGAACAAAAGGCTTATAAAGTTACTTGTAATTAAATTTTAAGGAGGTGCAACCCATATAATGGATCAGAATACTTGTATTTTCTTAGTAAAATCTATACAATTGCTCATCATAAATAATTATATCTAGGTTTGTGTGATATATGTGAAATTTTTTCTTTTAAGATGTACAGTGAGAATAATCACCATCATTTCATAAAGACAATGAAATAAGATACATATGAATATCTAGCACATGTCAATTAGTGATATATATAGAGCCTTAAAGAATATGCAAGAAACCATTATTACAATCATAATTTAAATCCAAAGTAAAAGTTAACATGATAAATAGCTTCCACTACAAGAAATTCATGAAATAGCGATGCAGATTAGCGACGCAAATATTCGCACAAAATAATGATAGAATTGCGACGCAATTGCGACCCAAGAAATCTGTGACATAAATTAGCGACGCACTAAATCAGTCGCTAAATAGCGATGGATTTAGCGACTCCAAAAATTTTTGTTGCAAAAAGCGACACATTTAGCAACACATCTTAATGCGTCACTTCTTAGCGACGCATTTTGATGCATCACTTAAAAGCGACGCAATTCAATGCGACGCTAATGAGTTGCTAAATAGCGACTCATTTAAATGCATCGCTAAACACGATGCATTTCAATGCATCACTAAAGGTTTTAGGGTTTTAGAGTTTTAGGGTTTAATTAGGGGTTTAGGGTTTTAGAGTTTAGGGTTTTCATATTAGGGATTCATGGTTCAGGGATTAAGGGTTTCGGGGTTTTTAGGGTTTTAGAGTTTCAGGGTTTTAGAGTTTTAGAGTTTAGGCTTTTTAGATTAGGGATTCATGGTTTAGGGATTAAGGGTTTCAGGGGTTTGGGATTTTGGTTTAGGGTTTTATGGTTTTATGGTTTGAGGGTTTTAGGGTTCTAGGGGTTTTAGGGTTTTAAGGTTTTAGGTGTTTTAGGGGTTTTAGGTGTATTAGGGATCTAGGGGTTTTAGGAGTTTTAGGGTTTTAGAGTTTTAGGGTTTAATTAGGGATTTAGGGTCTTAGAGTTTAGGGTTTTAAGATTTGGGTTTTAGGTTTTAGGGTTTTGGGTTTTAAGATTAGGTTTATCATTGGTTTAGGCTGCATTCTCAGCCCAAAGGTGTACGTTGATCGGACTGAAGGTAGCATCATTCCTAGATAGAACCTTATAGTCGGTCATTCGGGCATACTATGGTGCCACCGGTACACACCGTTTCATTGGATGGATCGGCCATCCCAGCCCAATGTACAACTACGAGCTTTTTAACAGCAACGCATTTAAATGAGGGTTTAGGGTTTTAGGGTTTTATGGTTTGAGGGTTTTAGGGTTCTAGGGTTTTATGGTTTTAGGGGTTTTAGGGTTTTAGGGTTCTAGGGGTTTTAGGGTTCTAGGGTTTAATTGGGGGTTTAGGGTTTTATAGTTTAGGGTTTTAGGATTATGGTTTTAGGGTTTTGGGTTTTAATTAGGTGTTATCAATGATTTAGGGCATTTAGGTTTAGGCTGCATTCTCGGCACAAAGGCATGGATCGGACTGAAGGCAGCGTCAGTCCCGGATAGGACCTTATAGTCGATCATTCGGGCACACCGTGGCACCGGTGCACACCGTTTTATGGGGCGACCAGCCAACCCAGCCCAATGTACAACTATGAGCTTTTTAATCATAAAATGATAAACCAAAATATAGTGACGCATTGAAATGCGTTGCTGTTTAGCGATGCATTTCAATGCGTCGCTATTTAGCGACGCAAATTTGCATCGCTAAACAGCGACACACGCAATGCTTTGCTGTTTAGCAACTCATTTCAATGCATCGCTATTTAGCGACGCAATTTTGCATCACTAAATAGCGACGCATTGAAATGCGTTGCTAAACAGCAACACATTTCAATGTGTTGCTAATTTTGGTTTAGGGTTTTATGGTTTGAGGGTTTTAGGGTTCTAGGGGTTTTAGGGTTTTAGGGTTCTAGGGGTTTTAAGGTTCTAGGGTTTCTAGGGGTTTTAGGGTTTTTTTAGGGGATTTAGGGTTTTAGGGTTTAAATGGGGGTTTAGGGTTTTATAGTTTAGGGTTTTAGGATTACGGTTTTAGGTTTTAGGGTTTTGGGTTTTAACTAGGTGTTATCAATGGTTAAGGGCATTTAGGGTTTAGGCTGCATTCTGGCACAAAGGCATGGATCGGACTGAAGGCAGCGTTAGTCCCGGATAGGACCTTATAGTCGGCCACCCGGGCATACCGTGGCGCCGCCGGTGTACACCGTTCCATGGGGCGGACCAGCCAACCAGCCCAATGTACAACTATGGGCTTTTTAACTGCAACAACTTAAATATACGCTATTGGAGCTAGAATTACCTCGGCTGCTGGCACCAGACTTGCCTTGCAATATTGGATCCGCTTGTTAAGGGATTTAGATTGTACTAGATTGTACTCAATCCAATTATCGGACTCGAAGAGCCGGCCGGTATTGTTATTTATTGTCACTACCTCCCCATGTCAGGATTGGGTAATTTGCGCGCCTACTGGCTTACTTAGATGTGACAGCCATTTCTTAGGCTCCCTCTCCTGAATTGAATAATAATTCTCCGTCACCCGTCACGATATCATGCATAGTAGGCCCTACCCGTCTTCTGATTTAGGGGAAATACGTACGGGAGCGGCACAAGGCCGAGCCCGACCGCCCGATCGACCACCTGGGAGGTAACCCGCGATAAGAGATTGAAGCGCCACCGAGGGCTACAGAGGGGAGAAAGGAGCAGCACCACCGCCCACGAGAGGTTACCGAAGGAAGAGGATATATATGTAACATCGCGGCCACCCACGTCACCCCAGGGCTCCAGCAAAACGAGCGGCATAAATAACAATATATCAATAATAAAATTATCATTATATAATATTAAATATAATAAACTATAATTATTACCTAATAAAATTAATATTTTAAAATATTAATATTTAGCGATGCATAACTGCGTTGCTATTTAGCAACGCATTAAATATGCATCGCTAAATAGTGATGCTATTTAGCGACGCAATTCTACGTCGCTAAACAAGACGGGTTAAGGCGGCAAATTAGCGATGCAATTAGCGACATAATTAATTGCGTCACTAATTAGCGATGCAATTAGCGACGTATTTATTGCGTCGCTGATTAGCGACACAAATATGCGTCGCTAATCCTAATATAAAATCCCTCTATTTGCATCGCTAATCCTAATATATAAATCCCCCCCTTTCTTCTTTCTCCCTCCTCCCCCCCCCCCAACCGGCCGATCCTCTCCCTCCCTCTTTCTCCTCCTCCCTCTTCCCCACCTCCGGCGGCACTACGGTGGCCCTCCGGCACCCGACCACCTCGCCGACGATGCCTATTTCTAGGTAAACCCCCACCTCCCTCCCCCCCTCTCCCCCCCATCTCTCCCTGCCGCCCTTCCCCTCCCGTTGTCGGCCACGGCCCTGCCTGGCCGTGGCCTGGCCATGGTGGCTAGGCCACGGGTAGGGGAGAAATTTTTTTTTTTGCAAACCCCCCCACCCCCCCCAAAACCCCTCCGGCCCTCCCTTTCCCGTCGCCGGCCACGCCGCGCCTGGCCATGGCTGGGTGGCTGCCGGTCGTGGGCTGGCCACGGTGGCCAGGCCACGGGTAGGGGGGAAATTTTTTTTTTGCAAACCCCCCCCAAACCCCCTCCGGCCCTCCCTCTCCCGTCGTCAGCCACGGCCACTGTCGTGACCGGTGACACCCACTCTGGCCCTCCCTCTCCCGTCGCCGGCCACGGCAGTGGCCGTGGCCATCGTCGCCGACCACAGCCGCCCCGGCCATGGCCGAGTGGCTGGCGGCCGTGGCCTGGCCCATTGGTAGGGGAGAAATTTTTTTTTTCCAAAACCCCCTTGCCCCAAACCCCCTCCGGCCCTCCCTCTCCCGTTGCCGGCCATGGCAGTGGCCATGGCCATGCCACGGCCACGCCCGGCCATGGCCGGTTAGCTACCGGCCGTGGCCTGGCCACGGGCCACCGGGTAGGGGAGAAATTTTTTTTTTGCAAAACCCCCCACAAACCCCCTCCAGCCCTCCCTCTCCTGTCGCCGGCCGCGCCTGGCCGTGGCCGAGTGGCTGCCGGTCGTGGCCTGGCCACGGTGGCCAGGCCATGGGTAGGGGAGAAAAAAGAAATTTCCAAACCCCCCCCCAAACCCCCTCCGACCCTTCTCTCCCGTCGCCGGCTACGGCAGTGGCCGTGGCCGTCGTCGCCGGCCATGGCCCCACCCAGCCGTGGCCTGGCCATAGTGGCCAGGCCATGGGTAGGGAAGAAAAAAAAATTTGCAAAACACCCCCCCCCCCCCCCCCGCCAGCCCACAAACCCTCTCCAGCCCTCCCTCTCCCGTCGCCGGCCACGACAAGGGGAGAAAGAAAAAAGAATTTCCAAAACCACCCCCCACGCCATGGGCCAAAAAAAAAACCCAACCACGGGCCAAAAATATGAACCATCGGCGAAGATTGCAGAAATATGAACTATTCATCCTTGCATCCCAAGCTCAGCAAGTTTACTGTGGATATCCAAGTTTGCGCAACGACAAGCGTGATTGGTGGGCTGTTTCTAAAATCGTCCCATGTTCAGCAATCATATTAGACGAGAGTTCATCAAGTCAATCACCTAAGTGCCCTGCATTTCAAGAGGATAAGATGAAAGTGCATACAATTGAGGATGACATAAGGGCTCCTGAAACATCAGTTAGAGATCCAAATGGTGATGTCCAAGAAATTGAGGATGCAAATGTTCGGTTTCCTTCAGATGATAATGACACTGAATCACAATCCGATACGGCATCGGATGTTGAACCAACATTTGATGAAACAAATGACACCGATTAAACATAGAGGTTTATTCAATTTCAATTTATTTTTATAAGTGCTAAATTTGTACATATTCAATCATTATTCGTATTTATATTGCATGGATCTTTAGTATTTTTAGTATGTCGGGCTGAGATAGATCTTTCGATGATGGACAGAGCGAGCAGGGACGTAGCCCTGCCACATCAGATCACTTCATGAGCATTGGAGATGGAGAGTTTAGATCTATAGCCTTCGAGTCTCACAGCTGATTGGCACAAACCTCTGAGAGTTCTTACTACGCCGGCCATACCGTACTTCGACTGGATGCTGATGGGCAGTAAGTATATACTAATTGTAAACATATGTTTATGTTTTAAAGTCAATTACTTATTAACATGTATTTTTTAATAGCTTTATTGAGCAGCATACTGTATCAAGTCGTATCAGCTCCATATTCCAGAGGCGTGCTGATCCCACTGGATACGATTAGCACCATGTATCTGTGGCCATAAGGGAGTTTTATTTTTCAGAGTTTTAGGTAAACTTATTAAATACAATTTATCACTGATATAAAATTTTTAATCTTAATATATTCTTAAACTAACTATTTATTTCAAAATAGAAAAAGTTTACGTGGGACCCTGCCATCCATGATGCCGTTAGGGCAGCATGGAATGCTCTTGCGGCATGCCGATACTCCGACATGCTTCATCGTTGGAGGAGATCGAGTGAGCATCCTGCACATGTGTCGAAGGGTATTTGGCATGACTGGCAGTAGGTGTGGCAGTCTGAGGCCTGGGAAAGGAGGTTCGCATCAGCCACCATGAACTGTCGATCCGAGAAGGCCGGTCGTGGCATGGGTCTCTCCTGCCACTGGGATCCATTTCGATTTAGGAGCACATGCGCCGTATGGTAAGAAAATATAAATAATTTAATTACTAATTTAGTCATTTGAAAACACTTACATTTATATCATTTCTTCTACTTTTGTAGTCTAAGAAGGAGGGTAGAGATCATGGTGAGTTTCACCTATTCAGGGCGACACACACCAGGAAGGATGGTACCTGGGTTGATGCACGATCACAGGAGGTTACGGTAAGAAATTAGACTTATGTTGTAACTATTTAATTTCTAAACCTTTACAGGTTCGTATAATGATTCATTTATCGTTGATTCTATAATTCAAAGGCACGAGTCGAGGAGCTTCAGTACCAGGCATCGCAGGTCGACTCCACTGATAGAGGGCCGCCTGTTGAACTCTTACTACAGAAGAGTCGACGTGTGTTTTTGGAAGCTATTGGTGCCTAGCCGTGAGACTTAGGGTCTACGGTCTGGACGCTAAAGCTTCTAGATATTTTTTCAGCTCCAGTTCGCACTATTCTGGCGATATTCCTCCTGATCGTTTAGACGATATTCGAAGATCTATTACGGAGGAGGTTTGGCAAGAGCTTGTAGACATAAGAAAGCAAATGCGTCAGATGCAAGATTTGGTTCGCCAAATATTGCAGGGTTCATTCTAGCCTCCGCAGCCTTTCCGTGATCGTGATAGTGCGGATTCTTGATGTATTTTTTTCTACTTATTTGCATATCAAAATTTATAAGTATTAATATATTAAATTTTTATATATTTTTGAAAATTTTATGATAAATGTTTCGATCAATATTTGAATGCAATAAAATTTATAATAATTTAATTTTATTTTAAAAAATTAATTAGCGACTCTATTGCGATGGAAATTTTTTCATCGCAATGTTTTTTTAAAAAAATTAAATTTATAATTTTGCGATGCATTAGCGGTGCAAATTGCATCGCAATATTGTGCATCTGTATGGTCGCAATATTGCGACGCCAAAAAATGCGTCGCAATATTGCGACGCAATTAGTCGCAAAATTGCGACTCAATTTGGAGTCACGAATGCATTGCTAAATTGTGACGCATTATCTTTTATCGCAAAATAGTGATGCATTTTTTTGCGTCGTAATTTCTTCGCTAAATAGCGACGAAATTGCGATGGATTGCTATTTGTGACGAAATTTACAGCGATGGCCAAAATGCGTCGCTAAATTTTTTTTCCACTGTTCTAATTTCATCAAATGCAAATTGCAAGTAGAGAAATAGAGAAACTATATAAAAGATATAATGTTCAAGAAATATACTAAAGTGGAAGGATAACATTCTTTTAATATGATATGATAATTTTTTTCAACGCTCATAAAACTCAAGACATTTTGCCCTTTTATAGATACATAAGGAAGGATAACATTCTTTTAATATGATATGATAATTTTCTCCGCACTCATAAAACTCAAGACATTTGGCCCTTTTATAAATACATAAAGGTGCCTTTCTAACTTCCCTCATGACATAAATAACTCTTAAATTTCACCAAGACTCTTAGACTTCAACAACACTAATTATTAACTCTTAGACTTCATCAGGACTCTTAGACTTCAACAACAGTAATTACTAACTCTTAGACTTCACCAAGACTCTTAGACTTCACAACACTAATTACTAACTCTTAGACTTCATGCACTAACATTAATTACAAAATTATCTTCCAACATTATCCCCCCTTAATTTTATAATTTTCTTAATATCATCAATCACTAATTTAAAACACAGCTAGGAAAAAAATCCCTTATAGCGCAAGCTCTTCTTTTTGATATAAAAAAATGAATTCCTGTATCTTCTATGATTACTCTTTCAGTATCTTCTATGATCACTTCTTTTTTATCTTCAGCTTCAACTCATTTAACCTTTTGTTACATCTTCATATCTGTTCTTAAAATCTTTATACTTTTCATGCAAATCTTACATAAAGATCGACTTCTATTTCCTGAAAATGAACTTCTTTTGTAATAACATTATAAATATTTTTAAATAAATAATTGCTTGCAAAGCTGCATCGTTTTCAGCTTCTTTTTTGGTAACAGTTCCATGTCCTTCAATCATCAGTCTTCTACTTGAATCTTCAAAATCAACTGTTGTCATAAAAATTGGTGAGTGATTTGGTCTAGATATTTCATAAATGTACCTTGTCGATAAAAAATTTAACTTTTCAAGCATTTTTTTGAGCAATAGCTTGTATGGCGCAACCACAACTATTGTCTTTTCATCCTTCATTTTGCACAATTTGATGTTAAGGTTTTTTTTTTTTTTTTCCCTTCAACCTCTAAAGATTGCTCTTGCAAAGTCTCTTTATCTTAGATTTTCATATTTCTCTACGGTTGCTTTCAACCCGAAGACTTAATAACCTGATGGAGGATATGAACAGCTTCTTCACAAGCTTCTTCTGACTCTGAAGCAGCTCTCTGATTTTGTGGCTCTCTGGCTTTGATACCAAACTAGATAAAAGATATAATGCTCAAGAAATGTACTAAGAGTGGAAGGATAATATTCTTTTAATATGGACATTTGGATGAGGATGCCTTTCTAACTTTCCTTTCAGGTAACTCATAGACTTCAACAATACTAATTACTACCTCTTAGACTTTACAAGGACTCTTAGACTTCAACAACACTAATGGTTAACTCTTAAACCTCATCAGGACTCTTAGGCTTCAACAATGCTAATTACTAACTCTTAGACTTGATGCACTAACATTAATTACAAAATTATCTTCCAACAAGTATAATTAGTTTGAAAGCAATTCTGCAGCAAGTCGACTGAAAATTCTGCATGCTGTGAAGCACCATACTGATGCTAAGGAAATAATATCATCATCAATCATATATATATCAAACAAAGTAAAAAAGAGCAGAAATAAGAACCCATAAATACCTTGAGAACTCTTAATTAGAAGGGTCCAATGCCACCGCGCTGGTTGTTCCTCAAAGAGCTTGCTCCTCCCGCATGCTGACCACCACCAGCTGGTCCATTGCTTCCTCCGCCAGGGCCAGAGGCATTTGACCCCCCGGCCTGGCCACCAGGTGTTCCCTTCGGAGTATCTCCCCATTCGATCAAATCAATGATGCTGAAACGAGGCTGTGGTTGCGGGGGTGGGGGCCTCGCTCGAGCAGCAACTTGATACTGCAGCCTCGTATTGTCCAATTGCAGATAAAACGCCCGGTTCTGGAGATTCACAACATTGCTACAATTATCTAGGATATGCAATGGCCATAATAGACAACTAAGAAACTAGATATCACGTATGAATGGAGGTTATGTCTACATGCCAAACATATCCAAGCATGTTCATGTAATTCTAAGGAATGATATCTTAAACAATGACTATAGAAAGAGTCAAGCACTATTTATGAAGTATCAGGTAGAACAATGTGACTGTAAATTTACATATTAGTTCAATAATGAATTGTAAATGCATACAATCTGTAATCAACACCATAATATTATAATGTGAATATTAATAATTACTAACAAATAGAAACAGAGATTGTTTACTTGTCAATCATGGCAATGCACTACCAGTACAAATGAACCCAGACAAGTCCCCATTGCAATAGTGAAAGCCCCATCCTATGCCATTCAGAACCATTATCATAAAGCAAAAAAAAAAAATGATCATACCACTATTGCACCTAATATACCAATACATTCTTCAATCTTGCAAGGATTAACATATAGGCACTATAAGCACCAGCATACACCGCTATCCTTTTAGGATCAAGCATGCACACAATATAGAAATCATTTTGTTGCCTAATTTGGGATGGATTAAGCAGATAGGTGACATAGACTTTGGTACAGGCTTGATCTGTTGTAGATCAAGCATGTTGGCACTAATGGGTGCTCAAATCTATAGAGACAAGAATAAATCAAAGACAAATAGGCCATAAAATGGTAGAATCAAGGTAGGGCTTAGCTAGAAATTGGGGATTAGGGTTGGGGTTAGATTTGGAGTAGATCAAGAAAGAGATGAGGCTGACGGCCATGAGATGTATTAGGGTTTAGATAGAAATTAAAGCTACAGTTAGGGCTTTAGCCCCAATATGAACAAGCGCTTATTGAAATATCGAGAGGAATGCAGAGGATGGAGGAGAAAAGTAAGGGCTTGATCGGAGGAGGGATGGATGAGACGACGAAATGAGAAGGATAAGAAGAAGCATATGAAAGAAAAGAGGGATGAGTAAGAGGATGACAGTATAAGGAAGCAAACCTTGAGCAATGGAGGGTGATCGATGAAACTCCAAGGTGGGGATTGTAGCTGAAGGAAGCCAGAGCGATATGGAAAGGGAGAGAAAAGGGAAGGAGGATTCCCGAAGGAGGCAATAGTAATGAGTAAAACTCCAACTGAAGCGGTGGGTGAACACAGAAACACATCTTCCACTTGTCGCATTTTGTCGTGTGGTCGACTCTACAGTATAACTGCTTGCAGTAAGTATAGCCTTGCTATGACTCCAAATGTATGGACCCCGCACTGTTTACATGCATCCAAATAATAAAAAAGGCAACCTTTTGCTACTGGTGTTCATTTTCACATGATGCGGTTCGAAACATTGCCTAACTTAATTACAGTAGTTATAAGATGTGAATGATGAATTTAAAACAATTAATTTGATTAGTTTCAAACACCACCAAAATTTAATTACAATAGCTATGAGAAATGGATGATGAATTTAAATAGATCAATTTGTTGATTGCATCATGATTGCAATGGAAACAATTTTGCTCCATAATAGGTATTGAACAATTAGCTTGCATGCCAACATTAAATGGATGAGTGAAAACTACGTTACTAATATGTTTAGAATTGTTTACCTCCTAGCTAGTGCAAAACATGCAATATGGCTTATTTGCACTAAGTTTGATTATGGTAACTTGAAGACACATGTGATGAGTTCGCATGGATTAATTTCTTAATTATAGGGTAATTTTAATGATGATAATGTCACTATAAAGTGCAATAGTGTAACTAATGAATAATTAGAGTCATGTTATCATTAGATAGGGGAGTAGCAAGCAACCCAAAATTTTATTTTTATTTTTCTTGTGTTTATGTTTTGTTTTTTTATTTCTTATTTTTGTTTTGAGAAGAGGCCATGTTAATATTACATTGCACCCATGTGCCTCTTGTACAAACTAGGCATTGGTGGCTTCGTAGATATTTAGTTTATGAAGTTATTGTTGTTATATCACTAGTTCAAAAAAGCATGCTTATGATTCAAGGTTTTGTGTCAAATTGACATATCTTTAATTAGTAACTAAACACATAGCAAAACATATTTTATATCGACTATTGTGAGGACCCTTGATAATAAGTGTTTAGTCCTATATTTGTGGTGCATATATTTAGTCCTACATTTATTATTTATTAAAGATATCTTAGATACTTATGTGATGTCAAGAAATATAAATATTGCCTTCTAGCTATCATTTTTGGGTGAAGTATACTTAAACAAACAAAGATCATTTCATTTGGTGTAAGAACCAAGAATTTCACTTGAAAAAGTTAGCTAAGAAGTGTTATTTAAGCTCCTTGATCTTGTATGATACCCAAGATTTACTTATAAGCATATAGCTAATGCGAGACTAAGTACACGCTAGCATGCATTCTTATACATTCCTCCTATTTAAGCCTTATGATCCTTGCTAGGTTAAGGGTCTAAAATCTAAGTCTAATCAAATCTAATTATGATCGACTTATGATCAGCCTCGAAAGAGTTTTTATATTAAATGTCCCCTACTTTATATAGGCTATGGGCTAATTCTGCTTTAATACATTTATAATAATTTAAGACTTTACCGAAAAAACCTAGTTGGAAAGTATTATTAGGGTTTCTTGATCCTGCATAGATATCCAAGATCTCTTCAGTACATACTTAATTTGGGATCAAAGACATACCAGGATGGGCTCTCATATTGGCTTTCTATTCAATAGCCATCAAAAAGTCTAAAAGGAGGCCGAGTCTTCCTTCCCTCCCTATTTAAAGCCTATAGCCTTCAATTTTCAAACCACATTGCTGCCACCATCAAGAAATTCAGAAGCCAATGAGATTAAAAAAAAATTGATTGACCATCATTGGGAAAGTCATCAGAGATAAGTAATCTCTTTCTCTCTACTTATTCTCTCCCTTCCTTGCCTTTGCTGGTGTTGATTAGATGACAATAGCCATTGGAGATAATAAATATGCGTCTCTAAACTGCGACCAAATTGCGACGCCTCAGCGATAAAAAGAAATACGACGCCATTAGCGACACAGAAAAAATGCGTCGCTAAATGTGACGCATTAGCGACGCAAAAACCCAAAAAAATTAAAAAATCATTAATTTAGCGATGCAATTATTGCGTCGCTATTTAGCGATGCAAAAATTTAGGAAATTTTTTAAAAATAGTTATTTAGCGACACAACTAATGCGTCGCTATTTAGCGATGCATTAACGATGCATTTACCAAAAAAATTAAAAAAATTAATTTTTAATTTTAAAAAATTCTTAAAAATTGTTAATTTAGCGACGTAAGAAAATGCGTCGCTAAATAGCGACGCATTAGCGATGCAAAAATTTAAAAATTTTTAAAAAATTATTAATTTAGCGACAACTAATGCGTCGCTATTTAGCGACGCATTTACCAAAAAATTAAAAAAATTAATTTTTAATTTTAAAAAATTTAAAAATCATTAATTTAGCAACACAGTTATTGCGTTGCTATTTAGCGATGCATTAGCGATGTATTTACCAAAAAAAATTTTAAAAAATAAAATTTTAATTTAGTGATGCAAAAATATGCGTCGCTAAATAGCGACGCATTAGTGACGCAAAAACCCAGAAAATTTTAAAAATTATTAATTTAGCGATGCAATTATTGCGTCGTTATTTAGCGATGCATTTACAAAAAAATTAAAAAAATTAATTTTTAATTTAGCGATCGGGATCATGGATTGGATCGATCGCAACCGTCGGATATCGCCGATCGGATGGATCGCAATGGTCCGATCGATTATCGCCGATTGGGATCATGGCTCGGATCGATCGCAACCATCGGATCATCTTCGATCGGATGCATCGCAATGGTCTGATCGATCATCGCTGATCGGGATCATGGCTTCGATCGATTGCAACCGTCGGATCGTCGCGGATCGGATGGATCGCAACGATCGGATCGATCATCGCCGATCGATCAGGATCATGGCTTGGATCGATCGCAATCCATCGAATCATCGCTGATCGGATGGATCACAATAGTCCATTCGATCATCATCGATCCGGATCATAGCTCCGATCGATCGCAATCATCGGATCATCTCTGATCGGATGGATCGCAACGGTCCGATCGATCAGCGCCGATCATGATCATGACTCGGATCGATCGCAACCATCAGATCGATTTCGATCGGATGCATCACAACGGATCCGATCGATCATCGCCGATCGAATGGATCGCAATGGTCCGATCGATCATCGCCGATTGGATCATGGCTTCGATCGATCGCAACCGTAGGATCATCGCGGATCAGATGGATCACAACGATCGGATCGATCATCGCCAATCGGGATCAGGGCTTGAATCGATCGCAACCGTCAGATCATCGCCGATCGAATGGATCGTAGTGGTTTGATCGATCATGGCCGATCGGGATCATGGCTTGGATTGATTGCAACCATCGAATCATCGCTGATCGGATGGATCGCAACAGTCCGATCGATCATCGCCGATCCGGATCATGGATCGATCAATCGAACCGTTGGATCGTCTCCGATCGGATGCATCGCAACGGTCCGATCGATCATCGCCGATCGGGATCATGGCTTGGATCGATCGCAACCGTCGAATCATCGCTGATCGGATGGATCACAATAGTCCATTCGATCATCGTTGATCCGGATCATAGCTCTGATCGGATGCATCGCAACGGTCCGATCGATCATTGTCGATCGGGATGATGGCTTGGATCGATCGCAACCATCGGATCATCACCGATCGGATGGATCGCAATGATCCGATCGATCATCGCCGATCCGGATCATCTCTCCGATCGATCACAACCATCGGATCGTCTCTGATCGGATGGATCGCAATGGTCCGATTGATCATCGCTGATCAGTATCATGGCTCGGATCAATGCAACCGTCGGATCATCTCCGATTGGATACATCGCAACGGTCTGATCGATCATCGTCGATTAGGATCATGGCTTTGATCGATCGCAACCATCGGATCATCGTGGATCGGATGGATGCAATGATCGGATCGATCATCGCCGATCGGGATCATGTCTTGGATCGATCGCAACCGTCGGATCATCGCCGATCGAATGGATCGCAACGGTCTGATCGATCATCGCCGATCGAGATCATGGCTTGGATCGATCGCAACCATCGGATCATCACCGATCGGATGGATCGCAATAGTTCGATCGATCATCGCCGATCCGAATCATGGCTCGGATCGATCGCAACCGTTAGATCATCTCTGATCGGATGCATTGCAACAGTCCGATCGATCATCGCCGATCGGGATCATGGCTTGGATCGATCGCAACCGTCAGATCATCGCCGATCGGATGGATCACAACGATCCGATCGATCATCGCCGATCCGGATCATAGCTCCGATCGGATGCATCGCAAATTCGATCGATCATCGCCGATGGGATCAAGGCTTGGATCGATGCAACCTTCGGTTCATCGCCGATCGGATGGATCGCTATGATCCGATCGATCATCGCCGATCCGGATCATAGCTCCGATCGATTGCAACCATCGGATCATCTCCGATCGGATGGATCGCAACGGTCCGATCGATCATCGTCGATCTCGGATCATGGCTCGGATCGATCGCAACCGTCGGATCATCTCCGATCGGATGCATCGCAATGGTCCGATCGATCATCGCCGACAGGATCATGGCTTCGATCGATTGCAATCGTCGGATTATCGCGGATCGGATGGATCGTAACGATCGAAAGATCATCACCGATCGGGATCATGGCTTGGATCGATCGCAACCGTCGGATCGTCGTCGATCGAATGTATCGCAATGGTCCGATCGATCATCACCGATCGGGATCATGGCTTGGATCGATCGCAACCATCAGATCGTCGCCAATTGGATGGATCACAACCGTCGGATCGATCATCGCCGATCGAGATCATGGCTTGGATCGATCGCAACCGTCGGATATCATCGCCGATCAGATGGATCGCAATGATCGGTTTGATCATCACCGATCGGGATCATGGCTTGGATCGATTGCAACCGTCGGATCGTCTCCGATCGAATGGATCGCAACGGTCCGATCGATCATCGCCGATCGAGATCATGGCGTCGATCGATCGCAACCTTCGGATCGTCGCAGATCGGATGGATCGCAATGATCGGATCGATCATCGCTGATCGAGATCATGGCTTGGATCGATCGCAACCATTGGATCGTCGCCGATTGAATGGATCGTAATGGCCCGATCGATCATCGCCGATCGGGATCATGGCTTGGATCGATCGCAACCGTCGGATCATCGCGATCGGATGGATCGCAACCGTCGGATCGATCATCGCCGATCGGGATCATGGCTTAGATCGATCGCAACCGTTGGATCATTGCCGATCAGATGGATCGTAACGATCCGATCGATCATCGCCGATCCGGATCATAGCTTCGATCGGATACATCGCAACCATCGGATCGATCATCGCCGATCGAGATCATGGCTTGGATCGATCGTAATCGTCGGATATCATCGCCGATCGGATGGATCGCAACCGTCGGATCGATCATCGCCGATTGGGATCATGGCTTGGATCGATCGCAATCGTCGAATCCTCGACGATCGGATGGATCGCAACGGTCCGATCGATCATCGCCGATCGGGATCATGGCTTGGATTGATCGCAACCGTCAGATCAAAAATTAAATATATCAATATATTAAATTATCATTTTGTAATATTAAATATAATAAACTATAATAATTATGTAATAAAATTAATATTATTAAATTAATTTTGTAAAATATATTGCGATGCATTTTATATGCGTCGCAATATTAGTTTTAAATTAATAAACTAATATTGCGACGCATTCATTATGCATCGCAATATTGCTTATGCATCGCAATATTAGTTTTAAATTAGTAAACTAATATTGCGATGCATTCATATGCATCGCAATGCATCCCAATATTAGTTTTAAATAAGTAAACTAATATTGCGATGCACCGTTTTTGCGTCGCAAAATTGCGATGCATATACAATGCATCGCAATATTAGTTTACTAATTTAAAACTAATATTGTGAAGCATTGTATATGTGTCGCAATATTGCGACGCATAACGAATGCGTCGCAATATTACTTTACTAATTTAAAAGTAATATTGCGACGCATTGTATTTGCGTCGCAATATTGCGATGCATAATGAATGCATCGCAATATTAGTTTTAAATTAATAAACTAATATTGCGATGTATATACAATGCATCGCAATATTGCGACACAAATCTATTGCGTTGCTATTTTCCCGCCAAAATGTCTATTGGCGGCAACTTAGCGACGCAATCTGTGACGCATAATATGCGTCGCTGAGTAGCGATGGATTAGCGACGCAATTATGCGTCGCTAATCCTAATTTATTAAACCCCCCTCTTCTTCTTCCTCGAACGAGCCCGACCCCCCCCCCCTAAACCGGCGTCTCCGTTCTCCTCCTCCCTCTCTCCGGCTCTCCGGCGGCTCTCCGGCACCCGATGACTTTCAGGTACCCCCCTCCCTCCCTCCCCCCCCACCCCCTTCCGTTAAAAAAAATAAAAAATTAGGTATCAGAGGGGTTTTTTTCCCACCCCCCACCCCCTTCCCGTGGCCGACAACTCGGTGGCCTGGCACTGGCCACCATTAAAAAAAAAATGGCCGGGGGCCCCTCCCGTTCGGGCCATGGCGGCCGTGGCAGGCAACTCGGTGGCCTGGCCACGGTGGCCAGGCCACCGTTTAAAAAAAATGGGGGGGGGGGGGGGTTTCCCCACCCCCTATCGTTGCCGGCGACGGCCACGGCCGTGGCCATCAACTCCGGCCACGGCCGTGGCTGGCCACGGTGGCCAGGCCACCGGTTAAAAAAAATTATTATAATAATATTTTATAATATTACATAATTATTAGAAAATATAAATTTTTTTATAAAATAATAGTTTTAAAACAAATATATTGTTTATTATAAAATAAAAAATTTATTATAAAATAAAAAATTATAACACAAAAAATTGCATAACTAATTTTTAATTAATAACTAA
>UESW01003211.1:0-23690 GCA_900491605.1 Calamus simplicifolius | reverse complement strand
CCACTGGCCAGCCACATGGACATCCCGCCCGGCCACATGGCCAGCCCGCCCTATTATGTCTTAATTATTTACATTCTGTGATGCATTAGATTAATATTTAAAGTTTATTGTTATTTTTTATAGCTGTTTATGCAATAATATTTGTGCATTTGTAGTTATTTACAATTGTTATGTCTTGATTATTTACATTCTGATTCAAATTGAATGATGCATTAAATTATATAATGCTAGAATGAAATCTTGTTGTAGTTTTATTTAATTTTCAGCACCGAATTAGTAGTTCAATGATTTATATTTTAGTCTTCACATACATTTATATTGGACATAATAATCTTAAGAAGTCAGTGACTATATATAGAACACTATTCCTATATAGGTATAATTGACAAGAATTTATGAATAACAAGAATAAGTTCGATTGTTTTGGATTTCCATATTATTTCTCACAGCACTATAACCTTTAGACCCGTTTGAGAATTTGTAAGACTTAGTCTTGCAAATTCTCAAATTGTCCTGGTGGACAGTTCAAGAATATTTTTTGCGATATGTTAGTCTGCTATTAATCATCGTTGGTTAAGATTGTGGTTTGTATTTGCTCATACGTTCTCCTAGTATGGCATATATGCCACACATTTAGGAGAACATACGGGAAATGCTGCTGAAATTTCAACGTAAACGATCGATGATAATTAATAGCAGAATAACATATCACAAAAAATATTCTTGAATGGGATAGGGCCTTACCTTTTAGACATGGAGTGAAGGTAGAATTAATTTAGGACACTTGATTGCTTGTGAAGTCTCATGATTGAATGAACCGCCTTGCGGCCCGACCCGAACCCAAGCCCTAGTATTAGCCTAGCATGAACCTGTGCCTCGGTCCTTGCTAGCATGACAAGGATCATAGCCGTGGCCCGGCCTTGCAGGGTAGGGACCTTAGTTGTGTAAAAGAAAATTGGTTTAGTTATAAATGATTTAAATAGTTATTATTTACCTTAGTTGTGTAAAAGAAATAATTTAGTTATATTTACTAATGCTAATATAGTTTTATATTGTGGTTTCCTTTAATGGTTTACTAGAAATTGTATAAGTCGGTCAAAAATGAGCGGTGCTCGCTCGTGGATGTATGCAAGGATAAAAGATGGCTTGCTTAATCCAGATTTTCTGAATGGATTGAAGAATTTATCGCATTTGCATGTAGCCAACCTGAATGGATGGATGGGCCTAGGATTAGGTGCCCATGCAACTTCCACATGTGTCAGAATAAAGCCTACAGAGATGTTGAAACTGTTAAGGTGCATTTGTGTTAAAAGGGGTTTGTTCCTGAATACGATGTTTGGTACTGTCACGGTGAACCAGAGGAAATTCCAGCAGCTGTTACAAGCCAACAAGTGTCAATTCCCGAAGATGAACCATTTGTGAATTTAAACACATATGAAGAAATGGTGATGAATGCATCGGGTAATGAATTCAATCAGAATACATTTATGGAAGAACCAAATCCAGATGCACAGCAATTTTATGATATGTTGCGTGCTGCAAATCAAGAATTGTATCCTGGTTGTGAGGGTCATTCCCAGTTGTCTACGGCTGCTCGGTTGTTGAATATTAAGGCAGAACATCGATTATCAGAAAAGGCATTCAATTCTGTAGCTGGGTTAATCAAGGAAATTTTACCAAATGATAATGTTGTAGCAGACAGTTTTTACTCAACAAAGAAGTTATTGCGTGGGCTTGGGCTCCAGTTAATAAGATCGATTGTTGCTTGAACAATTGTATGATATATTGGGGTGAAGACTCAGAGCTGAGATGGTGTAAGATTTGTGGGCAATCGAGGTACAAAAATGGTGAATGGGGAGCTAGTACAAATAGGAGGAAAAGTGTGCCTTACAAGAGGATGCATTACTTTCCTCTTACTCCACGCCTGCAGAGATTATACAGATCAGAGGCTACAGCTGCTGATATGAGATGGCATGCCGAACATGAATCTAAAGAGGATGAAATGCGGCATCCATCAGATTCAAAAGCTTGGAAGCATTTCAATGAAAATCATCCTGATTTCGCTGAAGATATAAGGAATGTGAGATTAGGTCTTTGTACCGATGGCTTCCAACCATTTGGTCAAGCGGGGCAACAGTATTCATGTTGGCCTGTGATACTGACTGTATATAACCTTCCTCCATGGAAGTGCATGAAAGATACTGCAATGTTTTTGACAGTTTTGGTTCCAGGACCATCAAATCCAAAGGAAAAGATTGATGTCTTCCTGCAACCGTTGGTGGCCGAATTGAAAATGTTGTGGGAAACAGGAGTCATAGCCTACGACATTTCTATGAAACAGAATTTCATCATGAGAGCTGCTTTGATGTGGACAATAAGTGACTTCCGGCATATGCAATGTTGTCTGGTTGGAGCACTGCTGGACGTCTGGCATGCCCTCATTGCATGTATGATTCGGATGCATTTACATTGCAGAAGAGTGGTAAGCAGTCATGGTTTGATAATCATAGGAAGTTCTTGCCTCCAAATCATCCTTACAGGCGTAACTTGATCGCCTTCCGGAAGAACAAAGCAGTCACAAAATTGTTGAACCGGTTAGGTCCGGCACGGATATATTTGATACTATAGAGCATTTGGGGTTGAGGTATGCTTAGGAACCAGATGCAGATAGAATAAATGGCCGTATATGTAAAGAACATAACTGGAAGAAGCGGAGTATATTTTGGGATTTGCCGTATTGGAGCACAAATCTCATCCGGCACAACTTGGATGTTATGCATATCGAGAAAAATTTCTTTGATAACATATTTAACACGGTGCTAAACATCCCGGAAAAATCAAAGACACTGCAAAGTCAAGAGAAGAACTTAATCAGTATTGCAGAAGAGGTGATTTGAGGAGGAGTGCCGACGGGACCTATCCTAAAGCCTGTTACACTCTTGACAGAAATTCACGAGAAGTTTTATGTAACTGGTTAGAGGGTTAAAATTTCCAGATGGTTATGCCTCAAATATCGGTAGGTGTGTGGACATGCATAAGCTCAAGTTGTTCGGCATGAAGAGTCACGACTGCCATGTTTTCATGCAACGATTATTGCCTATAGCTTTTCATGAGTTGCTTCCGCACCATGTCTGGAAGGCATTGACGGAGCTCAGCTTGTTCTTCAAGGAGTTATCTGCCGCAGTCATTACTTCTGCATCCATGGCAAGGCTTGAGGAGGAAATTCCAATTATTTTATGCAAGCTGGAGCGAATATTTCCTCCCAGTTTTTTTGACTCAATGGAGCATTTATCGGTTCACTTGCCATACGAAACGTGCATAGCTGGTCCCGTGCAGTATCGCTAGATGTATCCTTTCGAGAGGTAAATATATACATCAGTAAGACATGTTGACATTTCAAATATTATTTCATTATGAGAAAATTGGTTTATTTTTTTTCTCACCTTTACATATAGGTACCTTAAGAAGTTAAAAAATAATGTGCGTAATAAGGCAAGGGTTGAAGGTTCTATATGCAATGCACACTTGGTCGAAGAAGTTTCAGCTTTTGCCTCGCATTACTTTGAGGGTCACGTCGCACTAGGAGCCGAAATCTTGGTCGTAACGATGACGTATGTGTGGACGAAGGAGAACCTATGACGTAGAATATCAGTTTTTAAAGGTATCGGCCGTTCATTTGGGGGGCAGAAGTCAAGAAATCTTAGCGATATGGAGTATAATGCAGCACATTATTACATCCTAATGAACTGTAGAGAAGTCGATCCATACATTGAGTAAGTATATACTTCAATGCTTAATTGGAACTTCTAATTTAAATTGCAATATACCATAATATTTAATTGCTAACAGAGTTTTAATCCTTATCATCCCATAAGGATGTATTGTGATAGACAACGACAGATGAATCCCGACATCAGTCAAGTTGCCATTGGGCAGAAGTTAGAAACGGAGTTCGCTTACTGGTTTTATGAATTTGTGAGTAGTATCACTCAATCAATTTCAATAATGGCTTTTATTTTTCGAATTGGTTGTGAATAGCTTATTAATTTATAGGTAAACGGTCCATGGTCCACAACCGACAATATTTTCATTAAATGTCTATCGCAATGGCCATTGAAGACCGTAACAACCTCTACTGGCTATTTTGTTAATGGGTACAAATTTTAGATTGAACGACTAGCAGCTTCAAGAGGCACGCAGAACTGGGGCGTGTGTGTTAAAGGAGAAAGTGTTGGAGCAAATATGCAGGATTATTACGGAAAGTTAGTAGAGGTGGTTGAAGTTGAATATCCCGGTTGGCCTATTAAACGAACCGTATTGTTTCGTTGCGATTGGTTCGATCCGACAGTTCCTGTGGGCAAAAGGGTTCATAACGACTACAATCTAGTTGAAGTGAACCATCGACGAAGATTGCAAAAATATGAACCATTCATCCTTGCATCCCAAGCTCAGCAAGTGTTTTACTGCGGATATCCAAGTTTGCGCAACGACAAGCGAGATTGGTGGGCTGTTTCTAAAATCGTCCCACGTTCAACAATCGTATTAGACGAGAGTTCATCAAGTCAATCAGCCGAGTGCCCTGCATTTCAAGAGGATGAGATGGAAATGCATGCAATTGAGGATGACACAAGGGCTCCTGAAACATCACTTAGAGATCCAAATGGTGATGTCCAAGAAATTGCGGATGCAAATGTTCGGTTTCCTTCCGATGATAATGAAACTGAATCGCAGTCCGATACGGCATCGGATGTTGAACCAACATTTCACGAAACAAATGAAACCGACTAAACATAGAGTTTTTTTAAATTCAATTTATTTTTATAAATGTTATTTTTACATATTTAATCATTAATCGTAATTACATTCATGAATCTTTAGTATTTTCAGTATGACGGGCCGAGGTAGATCTACCGACGATAGACGGAGTGAGCAGAGACGTAGCCCTGCCGCATCAGATCCCATGAGCTTTGGAGATGGAGAGTTCGGATCTCCACACATCGCACAGCCTCGATCTCTCCAGCCATCGGTGGTGATCCTGCATTATCATCCAGCCGATCGGCACATACCTCCGAGAGTTCTTCCACCATCGGCCACATCATACTTGGACTGGATGCTCATGGGCTGTAAGTATATACTAATTGTAAATATATGTTTATTTTTAAGTCAATTACTTATAAACATGTATTTTTTAATAGATTTATTGAGCAGCATCATGTATCGAGCCACATCAGCTCCATATTTCAGAGGCATGCTGATCCCAGTGGCTACGATTGGCGCCATGTATCTGCAGCCACGAGGGAGTTTTATTTTTCAGAGTTTCAGGTAAACTTATTAAATACAATTTATCACTGATATAAAATTTTTTAATCTTAATAAATTCTGAAACTAACTGTTTATTTCAATGCAGAAAAAGTTTACGTGGGACCCTGCCATCCATGATGCCATTAGGGCAGCATGGAATGCTCTTACGGCATGCCGATACTCCGACATGCTTCATCGTTGGAGGGCATCGGGTGAGCGTCCTGCGCATGTGCCAGAGGGTATTTGGCACGAGTGGCAGCAGGCGTGGCAGTCTGATGGCTGGCGCAGGAGGTCCGCATCAGCCAGCATGAACCATCGATCCGAGAGGGCGGTCCTGGCACGGGTCTCTCCCCACACTCGGGGTCCATTTCGATTCAGGAGCACAGACGCGTATGGTAAGAAAACATAAATAATTTAATTACTAATTTAGTTATTTACAAATACTTATATTTATATCAATTTTCTTTCTATTGTTGTAGTCTGAGCAGGAGGGCGGAGATCCTGGTGAGTTTCGTCTATTCAGGGCGACACACACCAGGAGGGACGGTTCCTGGGTCGATACACGATCACGGAAGGTTGCGGTAAGAAATTAGCTTTATATTGTATCTGTTTAATTTCTAAAATTTTATTTAGAGAAATTTATTGATTCATTTATTGTTGATTTTATAATTCAAAGGCACGAGTCGAGGAGCTTCAGTCCCAGGCATCGCAAGTCGACTCCACTGATGGGGGACCGCCCGTCGAACTCTCATCAGAGGAGAGTCAACGTGTGTTTTTGGAGGCTGTTGGTGCCAGCCGCGAGACCGCAGGGTCTATGGTCTAGGCACTAGAGCTTCTGCATATTTTTCCCATCAGGCCTCCAGTTCGCGCTATTCTGGCGATATTCCTGCCGAGCGTTTAGAGGACATTCGGAGATCTATTACGGAGGAGGTTCGGCAGGACGTTTGGTAGGAGATTCAGCAGGAGTTCGACCAGCGCACGGAAGTCCTTCAGCACAAGCTCTCTGACATAAGAGAGCAGATGCGTCACATGCGGGATTTGGTTAGCCGCATGTCGCAGGGTTTCCAGCCACCACGTGATAGTGGAGATTCTTGAAGTATTTTTTTCTTTACTTTTTATATGTTGTACATAAAACTTCAAAATTTTAAAATATTAATTATTTTTAAAAATTTAATGATGAATGTTTCGATTAATATTAGTGTTTCGATCATATTTTTATAAATTTAACCGTTTTAATTTTTCATATTTTATATTTTAAAAAAAATTAATTAGCGATGCATTAGCGACTGAAATTACGTCGCTAATATTTTTAAAATATTATTATTAAATATTGCGACGCAAGGAACTGGCGTCGCAATATTGCGACGCAATTGAATGCATCGTAATATTAAATTTAACCGTTTTAATTTTTAATATTTTTATTTTAAAAAAATTAATTAGCGATGCATTAGCGACTGAAATTGCATCACTAATATTTTTTAAATATTATTATTAAATATTGCGACGCAATGTCTTGGCGTCGCAAATGCGTCGCAATATTGCGACGCAATCGAATGCGTCGCAATATTAAATTTAACCGTTTTAATTTTTAATATTTTATATTTTTAAAAAATTTAATTAGCAATGCATTAGCGATTAAAATTACGTCGCTAATATTTCTAAAATATTATTATTAAATATTACGATGCAACGACCTGGCATCGCAATATTGCGACGCAAATCGCAATATTGTGACGTAATCGTATGCGTCACTGAGAGTCGCTATTTAGCGACGCAATTGCGACAAAATTCATTTGTGACGAAACTTCTAGTTTAGCGACGCATTAGTGATGCATTTTGTGTCGCTAAAATTAATTTCTGTTGTAGTGGTTATTTAATAGAGCTTGACAATCTTTTAATTCTATTTGTATAAGAGACTAATTAGAGTTAAAGTTAAATTAGGATAAAGTTAGGGAGCAGAGCATAAAACAAAATAGATATATTGCCCTCTTATTAAGAAGCCCAATGACCAAGCCCTACATTTCCACACCACGTAACCATATATATATAATAATTCTAAAATGGACATAGTCCAATATTTTATGTATCATGTATTTTATTTGGACTTGTATCAACCATTTAATTTGAATCATATTCAATCTATTTTTACAAAATATAAAAGTATGTAATCAATGGAATCCCATATTAAGTTTAAAATTCTAAACCCATAATATTAAAGACTCCTTAAGTGCTTAAGACCATTTGGATATTAAACTTTCTAATTGTGGACATTAAATGCATAAGGTCATTAAAGTTTTTATGTTTTCCAATTACCACATATGGGATAACTATTTATAGTTAACCTCTAAAAAGGAGATTGATCAAAGGTAGCTCAAAGGTAAATAAAAAGGCCTTTTTTTAAAGGTTTTATTACGTCCAAAACAATAAATTATATTGATTATTATATCCTTCAATACACTTACGAATAGAGATGGTAATTTTGGATACAACTTATAAACATGGCTCAAACTTGATATAGAGTTAACTGATTTGAATTAGACATAAATGAGTTTGGATCAAAATCAGATTAATTCATTATATACGATTAATGAACAAGTTGTATTTTGAGTTGACTTGCTAATCAAAATTAACTCTCAACTGATATGATTATTAAATGAATCAACTTGTGTCACATAACCCACAAATCCAAATATGAGCCATGATACCTATTTAATTTAAAAGGAAATTACTTATATATCTTTGTTCAATTTATAAGCAAAATAAAAGAGAACAAAAAAAGAAATGGAGGACATTATGAGCATTTCATCCCTCCATAAGACAAATCTAAAACGTATGGTTTTATGAATTCAATGAAGTAAAATCTGATTTTAGGTTATGTATGTTGAAACCATGTCGTACATTTGTGTCAATCTAAATACAACCTGTTTATTAAATAGGTTCTATTGTGTAACATAAAATTAATACACGAAGGCATGCTCAGATCTACATTTCTGACATAATTAATAAATAAATTAGGTTTAAATTTAACATATTTGCTATTATGCTCTTAAATTAACATTCATTAACATGATTTGTCATCCTTACTTATAAATACTTATTATTTTTCTAAAAGGCACAGTAGTCAATTCACAATAGGTAGAGGCAACATTAAAACCAGTATGAACAATCACCCCCTCTTTTAAGAAATGCGCTCGAATCTACTCCAATCAACACTTTCTCAAATTCTGTCTCCGAATTGTGTTAGGCATGAAAATGAAAGTTATGATATTGACAGCAACATGCATATAATCCTAAAGATTTTTCTGTTAGCGAAAACTAAGCCAAAGCCCAGGCCCATATTTGCCGGCCATAAGTCTCAAACCTAGGATGAGTAGCCCTGCTGAGTCCCATTCACAGCCCATAAGTTTTAGATATCATTAGAGGAAAACACTTTGTACACCGGCCCCGGTGCAGCAAGGCTGACGTGGACTGCACCGCGTCTTCCTATTGGTCCACGTGGATCCGACGTGGAAGACCTGACAGACGGTATGGCTTGCCTTTGACGTAACAGTTCTGAACGCGACGGACATTTAATGCTGTTCGCTTTATTTTAAAATTTTTGTGCGGACGAAAATGCCCTTTAGCGCCATTTTTCCCGTTTTATGTCATCTCTGCAAGAAGAACTCATTTTCTTCCAGCTTAGAGGCTGAAAATTTTTCAGCTACTGGACTGGAAAACCTTGATACTGGAGTCTGTGTAAAAAAATTTCTGGAGGAAATGTCATCCGCAGCAAGTAAGAACTTTTTATTTTATATATCTTTATTACATTCAACAGTATTTTTTCTGGTTAGAGTTAGTTAATGCATTTAATGCGCGGGTAACTACCTTAGAATGAAATAGTTATGACACTCTGAGAGTCATAACTGTTTTGTAAATATTTCAGCTTTGAAAAACCTGGCTACTGGAGGCTTCAAATATAAAAGGTTATCTAATGAGATTTTCCTTGCCAAAACCTCACGCAGAAGTTCGCTTCTCTCTCTGAATTCGGCCAGGTCTGTAAGATTTCCGTTATCTCTTCATCATTTGCTTTTAAAAAGCTCCTTTTTTCCTCCATCTGCTTGGGAAAGCCAGACCTGGGCGAATTCAGAGAGAGAAGCGAACGTCGAGGGCGTATGTTCGAATTCGACCGTAAATTCTTCGCGACACCCCAGATGAAATCCCACGACACCCTAGCTTTAGGACGACGACACCCCTCTCATAAATGTGCACATAGAGAGAACCCGGCGACACCTGACTTCGGATTCTGCCGTTAATCCTTTGTGACAACCTAGGTGAATTCGGCAGAAAATCAATCGCGACACCGTAGTTGAAATCCCACGACACCCTAGCTCTAACGAGACGAACCCGTGCTCTAACGAGACGACACCCGTGCTTTAACACTACCACCTAGAGAGAACCCGGCGACACCCTAATTGAATTCGGCAGAAAATCAATCGCGACACCCCGACATCCTAGTTCTGGCAAACGACACCAAAGCTTTGCGCGGCGACACCCGAAGGACGGAACCATACGAGACATCCTTGTTCTGGCAAACGACACCCAAGAATTGCTCGGCGACACCCGAATGACGGAAACATACGAGACATCCTAGTTCTGGCAAACGACATCCAAGCCTTGCGCGGCGACACCCGAAGGACGGAACCATACGAGACATCCTAGTTCTGGCAAACGACACCCTAGTCTTGCTAGGCGACACCCGAAGGATGGAACCATACGAGACATCCTAGTTCTGACAAACGACACCCAAGCCTTGCGCGGCGACACCCGAAGGACGGAACCATACGAGACATCCTAGTTCTGGCAAACGACACCCAAGCCTTGCGCGGAGACACCCGAAGGACGGAAACATACGAGACATCGAAGTTCTGGCAAACGACACCCTAGTCTTGCTCGGTGACACCCGAAGGACGGAACCATACGAGACATCCTAGTTCTGGCAAACGACACCAAAGCTTTGCGCGGCGACACCCGAAGGACGGAACCATACGAGACATCCTTGTTCTGGCAAACGACACCCAAGACTTGCTCGGCGACACCCGAATGACGGAAACATACGAGACATCCTAGTTCTGGCAAACGACATCCAAGCCTTGCGCGGCGACCCGAAGGACGGAACCATACGAGACATCCTAGTTCTGGCAAACGACACCCTAGTCTTGCTCGGCGACACCCGAAGGATGGAACCATACGAGACATCCTAGTTCTGGCAAACGACACCCAAGCCTTGCGCGGCGACACCCGAAGGATGGAACCATACGAGACATCCTAGTTCTGGCAAACGACACCCAAGCCTTGCGCGGAGACACCCGAAGGACGGAACCATACGAGACATCCTAGTTCTGGCAAACGACACCCTAGTCTTGCTAGGCGACACCCGAAGGATGGAACCATACGAGACATCCTAGTTCTGGCAAACGACACCCAAGCCTTGCGCGGCGACACCCGAAGGACGGAACCATACGAGACATCCTAGTTCTGGCAAACGACACCCAAGCCTTGCGCGGAGACACCCGAAGGATGGAACCATACGAGACATCCTAGTTCTGGCAAACGACACCCAAGCCTTGCGCGGCGACACCCGAAGGACGGAACCATACGAGACATCCTAGTTCTGGCAAACGACACCCTAGTCTTGCTAGGCGACACCCGAAGGATGGAACCATACGAGACATCCTAGTTCTGGCAAACGACACTAGACTTGCTCGGCGACACCCGAAGGATGGAACCATACGAGACATCCTAGTTCTGGCAAACGACACCCAAGCCTTGCGCGGAGACACCCGAAGGACGGAACCATACGAGACATCCTAGTTCTGGCAAACGACACCCAAGCCTTGCGCGGAGACACCCGAAGGACGGAACATACGAGACATCCTAGTTCTGGCAAACGACACCCTAGTCTTGCTAGGCGACACCCGAAGGATGGAACCATACGAGACATCCTAGTTCTGGCAAACGACACCCAAGCCTTGCGCGGCGACACCCGAAGGACGGAACCATACGAGACATCCTAGTTCTGGCAAACGACACCCTAGTCTTGCTAGGCGACACCCGAAGGATGGAACCATACGAGACATCCTAGTTCTGGCAAACGACACCCTAGACTTGCTCGGCGACACCCGAAGGATGGAACCATACGAGACATCCTAGTTCTGGCAAACGACACCCAAGCCTTGCGCGGCGACACCGAAGGACGGAACCATACGAGACATCCTAGTTCTGGCAAACGACACCCTAGTCTTGCTAGGCGACACCCGAAGGATGGAACATACGAGACATCCTAGTTCTGGCAAACGACACCCTAGTCTTGCTCGGCGACACCCGAAGGATGGAACATACGAGACATCCTAGTTCTGGCAAACGACACCCTAGCCTTGCTAGGCGACACCCGAAGGATGGAACCATACGAGACATCCTAGTTCTGGCAAACGACACCCTAGTCTTGCTCGGCGACACCCGAAGGATGGAACCATACGAGACATCCTAGTTCTGGCAAACGACACCAAGCCTTGCGCGGCGACACCCGAAGGACGGAACCATACGAGACATCCTAGTTCTGGCAAACGACACCCAAGCCTTGCGCGGAGACACCCGAAGGACGGAACCATACGAGACATCCTAGTTCTGGCAAACGACACCCTAGTCTTGCTAGGCGACACCCGAAGGATGGAACCATACGAGACATCCTAGTTCTGGCAAACGACACCCAAGCCTTGCGCGGCGACACCCGAAGGACGGAACCATACGAGACATCCTAGTTCTGGCAAACGACACCCTAGTCTTGCTAGGCGACACCCGAAGGATGGAAACATACGAGACATCCTAGTTCTGGCAAACGACACCCTAGACTTGCTCGGCGACACCCGAAGGACGGAACCATACGAGACATCCTAGTTCTGGCAAACGACACCCAAGCCTTGCGCGGAGACACCCGAAGGACGGAACATACGAGACATCCTAGTTCTGGCAAACGACACCCTAGTCTTGCTAGGCGACACCCGAAGGATGGAACCATACGAGACATCCTAGTTCTGGCAAACGACACCCTAGTCTTGCTCGGCGACACCCGAAGGATGGAACATACGAGACATCCTAGTTCTGGCAAACGACACCCTAGTCTTGCTAGGCGACACCCGAAGGATGGAACCATACGAGACATCCTAGTTCTGGCAAACGACACCCTAGTCTTGCTCGGCGACACCCGAAGGATGGAACATACGAGACATCCTAGTTCTGGCAAACGACACCAAGCATTAAGCGGCGACACCCGAAGGACGGAACAGACGAGACATCCTAGTTCTGGAAAACGACACCCTAGTCTTGCTAGGCGACACCCGAAGGATGGAACCATACGAGACATCCTAGTTCTGGCAAACGACACCCAAGCCTTGCGCGGCGACACCCGAGGACGGAAACCATACGAGACATCCTAGTTCTGGCAAACGACACTAGTCTTGCTAGGCGACACCCGAAGGATGGAACCATACGAGACATCCTAGTTCTGGCAAACGACACCCAAGCCTTGCGCGGCGACACCCGAAAGACGGAAACCATACGAGACATCCTAGTTCTGGCAAACGACATCCAAGCCTTGCGCGGCGACACCCGAAGGACGGAACCATACGAGACATCCTAGTTCTGGCAAACGACACCCTAGTCTTGCTAGGCGACACCCGAATGACGGAACATACGAGACATCCTAGTTCTGGCAAACGACACCCTAGTCTTGCTCGGCGACACCCGAAGGATGGAACATACGAGACATCCTAGTTCTGGCAAACGACACCCTAGTCTTGCTCGGCGACACCCGAAGGACGGAACATACGAGACATCCTTGTTCTGGCAAACGACACCCAAGCCTTGCGCGGCGACACCCGAAGGACGGAACCATACGAGACATCCTTGTTCTGGCAAACGACATCCAAGCCTTGCGCGGCGACACCCGATTGACGGAAAATACGAGACATCCTAGTTCTGGCAAACGACACCCAAGCCTTGCTCGGCGACACCCGTCTTATGAATGTCTACATAGAGAGAACCCGGCGACACTCCAATTGAATTCGGCAGAAAATCATTCTCGACACCCAGTTGAAATGCCACGACATCCTAGCTCTAGGGGACGACACCCGTCTTATTAATGTCTACATAGAGAGAACCCGGCGACACCCAATTGAATTCGGCAGAAAATCATTCGCGACACCCAGTTGAAATGCCACGACATCCTAGCTCTAGGGCGACGACACCCGTCTTATGAATGTCACATAGAGAGAACCCGGCGACACTCTAATTGAATTCGGCAGAAAATAATTCGCGACACCCCAGTTGAGATCTCACGACACCCTAGCTCTAACTAGACGACACCCGTGATTTAAAGAGACCACGGAGAATCCCAGCGACACCCTAGTTCGAATTCGGCAGAAAATCATTCGCGACACCCAGTTGAAATGCCACGACATCCTAGCTCTAGGGCGACGACACCCGTCTTATGAATGTCACATAGAGAGAACCCGGCGACATTCTAATTGAATTCGGCAGAAAATATTCGCGACACCCAGTTGAGATCTCACGACACCCTAGCTCTAACGAGACGACACCCGTGATTTAAAGAGACCACGGAGAATCCCAGCGACACCCTATTGAATTCGGCAGAAAATCATTCGCGACACCCCAGTTGAAATGCCACGACATCCTAGCTCTAGGGCGACGACACCCGTCTTATGAATGTCACATAGAGAGAACCCGGCGACATAATTGAATTCGGCAGAAAATCAATCGCGACACCCCAGTTGAGATCTCACGACACCCTAGCTCTAACGAGACGACACCCGTGATTGAACAGAGACCACGGAGATAATCCCGCGACACCCTAGTTCGAATTCGGCGAAAATCATTCGCGACACCCCAGTTGAAATGCCACGACACCCTAGCTCTAGGGCGACGACACCCGTCTTATGAATGTCCACATAGAGAAACCCGGCGACACCCTAATTGAATTCGGCAGAAAATCAATCGCGACACCCCAGTTGAGATCTCACGACACCCTAGCTCTAACGAGACGACACCCATGCTTGAAAAAGGCGGGAATTTGACGTCAGCGTAGTACTCATTCGACGACACCCTAGTAACTGAGCCATGGCATATTTCCGAGAAAAGTTTGTAAACGTGGGCGGTTCCTATGGGTTCGCGGGTCTCATTGATGTGATCGTGGCGATCCGGGTGTCCTTTCGTATTTCTCTTAGGTCGGCATAAACCCTAGAAAAACCCCTCAATCGTCTGTTGCTCGAGAAGCCATCCTTTTGCTCAAGAAGACATTCTTCTTCTCTTGCTCGAGAAGCCACTGGTCTCTTTTCCTCTCCTAAACTTGTTCCATAGTTCATTCTTCCGAATTCTTCATTCATGGAGATGAGCGCTTTCGTTTGTGCACGAAGACCGCGAACAAAGAAGAAGCAGACAGAGAAAATGGCGGAACAATGCAAGGACCTGGTTCTTCGTTCGACTGAGGATGCGGCTCCTTCAGGTATGTTTATCACTATATTAAATATTACGATATTCTATCTTAAAATTTAATGACATGTATGTCTTCTGTCTTACCCCCTGTTTTCGTTGACAATAAAATTGTTCCAGTCCCCCCAGTGAAGGCTTCCCAGCTGTTTAAGAATAGCTGCAGGCCGGCAGTATATGTTCAGAAGGTTTGGAGGATGGGGTTCTCTAGACGCCATACAAGACTGATTCGAAGGACCCCATTTGGTGCCTTCGTCGACATGCAGACGTTCACAGTCGACGGGCGACTGCTAGCAGACATCATAAGATGTCACAATGGTGGCGACGAGTTCATGTTTGGTGGAAAGCCAGTTATATTCAGTGCCGAAGAAGTCGCACTCATTTTGGGTCTTCCATGTCATGGGAAGAAGATCGACACGTCCAGCCAAATGTTCAACGGAAGGTTGTTCAGACGGTTTGGCCAGGGTTTAGATCTTCGCCAATCAGGTTTGGAGAAGTTGATATTTCAACTCCGACCATCTAAAGTGCAGGAGGATGTCGAGGACACCGTCCGACTTTGGATCGCATACATGTTGGCCATGTTTTTGGCTCCAAAGTCTAATCAGAGGTGTCCACGGTATCTCATCCAGCACTTGGATGACTTAAGTCAACTGAGTAGCATCGACTGGGCTTCGGCACTGAAGGAATTGATTGTTCTGGCTCTCCCAGAAATAGCTGCTTGCTTGCGTTCCGAGGAGCCGGTGCACTCAAAAAATGCAAAAAAAAATTAGGAGGCAGCCTACCTTGTTCGGATGCTCGGCAGCACTGGTGGTAAGATTTATTGAGACAAATTATTAGTGTTGAGACAAAATTTTTTCGTAATATTACTTTATTTAATATCCAAAAAAATATAATTTTCAGGCGTGGTTCCTCGAGCATACATCAATGCGAGAGCCAGCATACCCTGATAAACGGCCCCGGCTGTTGAAGTGGTATGACCACCAAACGAAGAACCAATCGGTTCGGGTTGCCGACTTGCAGCCTCAGGACTTGGTAATCTACTCCATTGCTCCATTGCTGTGACCATTTTTTCAACTTAATGCGTCAATATGTTCAGTTAATATTAATTTGTTATCATCTTGTGTTGCAGATGGAGGGAGCTATTGAACCATTGCCAGAAGAGCGATGGCTTCTCCCTCAGCAGTTAAAACCGTCCCCCCCTCAACAAACAGATACCTGCGCCCCTCAACCAATGGATAGCTGCGCAGGATGCGCCGAGTTGAGGAATGAATTGAAGTGTGTTAAGGATCAACTCGAAGATGTCAGGCACAGGCTGTCCATTGCTGAGAGCCTCCTCAATTCACTTCTCAGAAAGGAAAGTTATGCAATAACCGAGGAGGACAAGGGGGACGAGAAAACAGAGAAGGTGCATTCCTTGGAGTTGGTCCTCCGCGAGCCTGATAACGTAAATATTGAGGAGAAGAAGATGGAGGAGGACCATTCATCCGAGTTTCCAATTCAGACAGGGAATGCAAAATCAGGGGAGAACATATTGGAGGGGGATTCATTGGCTGATAAAACAGAGCAGGGGAATGAAAATAAAGAAGAGTCCATATCCGATAATAAACTTGGCACCCCTGCGCCAAAGGATGACAATATGGACTTAGAAATAATTGGAGTGCCGTCGCTTGTTAGGAGGATTAAAAAACATCCGAGGAAGCGTAAGGCTTCCACGGCTGTCGGCGAATGTTATGAGACAACCCGACCTAAAAAGTCGGTGAAGACAGTGGGCATGTCAAAGCCCAACACAACGGTCGAAGATGACCAAATAATTATTCAAAATTTTTTGAGCGAGCGACAACAACCCGACGAGATCGTCTACACAAATATGTTTAATGGAGTTGCAAGCAGAAAAAATCTTCAGGATCTCATTAACAACGAGATGATAATAGATGATGTAAGTATATCAAGGAACATGTTCAAGTTGTTGATTTTAGAATGATATTAATCGTTTTACTTTTTATTGGCAGATAATCGATTGCGGGCAGGAGTTTCTGATGCGAAACTGGGCAGAGCATCCTGACCGATATCATAAGTGCATAGTTGCATCAGTATTCGTACCTGCTCTATGTCTGACTTCCTCATCACCTGCTCATGAACTTGCTGGATCATCTGGGGCTGCGATATTTGATAATGTATCGGACGAAGATAAGGCCCAGTTCCGGTTTCTTTTCAGCATTGTAAACTCTGATAACTCGCACTGGCATTTGGTTGCTGTCGACATGGAAAGGAAGGTGTTCATGCACCTCAATTCAATGAAACGCAACCCGAAGTACAAGGCCAATGCAAGGAAATGGCATACAATTCTAGGCCACATATTCCATATCTACTGCGATAAGAAGGAAGTGATGGAGTGGCCGATGGAAGATATTTCGGATTGCCCAAGCCAACCGAGCGGATCGCTGGATTGCGGCCTGTACTGTCTGAGATACATGGAATGTCTTGCTCGACGAGACAATCCTGATATGAAGCTGGATTTCATGGATGAGGAAGTCAGAGATTACCGGCGACACTTAGCTGCAACGATATTGAGAGAGGGCCTGAACAAAAAGATTAGCGACATTGTCGAAACATGTTCTTAATTTTTGTACAAAGTATTCGTCTTTGAATGAAAATTGTATGTAATTTATTCATATTAACACTGATTAATATTTAATGCAAATGTTAAAAATTTTATCATTGCGAGCAGGAGTGTCCTCGTTGTATTCATATTTTTGCCTTCGTATTATTCCGCCTTTCTGGTGTAGTTTGACAAGAACTAGGGTGTCGTTTGACAAGAACTAGGGTGTTTTCCATGAGCTGGGGTGTCGTCGCTCTTAAATTGTCGGGTCGCACGTCCTGGAATGTGTCGTATGTTTCCGTCTTTCGGGTGTCGCCGCGCAAGACTAGGGTGTCGTTTTCCATGAGCTAGGGTGTCGCCGCGTTAAGCTTGGTGTCGTTTTCCAGAACTAGGATGTCTCGTATGTTTCCGTCATTCGGGTGTCGCGCGCAAGGCTTGGGTGTCGTTTGCCAGAACTAGGATGTCTCGTATGTTTCCGTTCGGGTGTCGCCGCGTAGCTTGGTGTCGTTTTCCAGAACTAGGATGTCTCGTATGTTTCCATCCTTCGGGTGTCGCCGCGCAAGGCTTGGGTGTCGTTTGCCAGAACTAGGATGTCTCGTATGTTTCCATCTTCGGGTGTCGAGCAAAAGGGTGTCGTTTGCCAGAACTAGGATGTCTCGTATGTTTCCGTCCTTCGGTGTCGCCGCGCAAGGCTTGGGTGTCGTTTTCCAGAACTAGGATGTCTCGTATGTTTCCATCCTTCGGGTGTCGCCGCGCAAGATTGGGTGTCGTTTTCCAGAACTAGGATGTCTCGTATGTTTCCGTCCTTCGGGTCGCCGCGCAAAGCTTTGGTGTCGTTTGCCAGAACTAGGATGTCTCGTACGTTTCCGTTTCGGGTGTCGCCGAGCAAGATTGGGTGTCGTTTGCCAGAACTAGGATGTCTCGTATGTTTCCGTCCTTCGGGTGTCGCCGCGCAAGGCTTGGGTGTCGTTTGCCAGAACTAGGATGTCTCGTATGTTTCCATCCTTCGGGTGTCGCCGAGCAAGCTTGGGTGTCGTTTGCCAGAACTAGGATGTCTCGTATGTTTCCATCCTTCGGGTGTCGCCGCAAGGCTTGGGTGTCGTTTGCCAGAACTAGGATGTCTCGTATGTTTCCGTCCTTCGGGTGTCGCCGCGCAAGGCTTGGGTGTCGTTTGCCAGAACTAGGATGTCTCGTATGTTTCCGTCCTTCGGGTGTCGCCGAGCAAGATTGGGTGTCGTTTGCCAGAACTAGGATGTCTCGTATGTTTCCGTTTCGGGTGTCGCCGAGCAAGCTTGGTGTCGTTTGCCAGAACTAGGATGTCTCGTATGTTTCCGTCCTTCGGGTGTCGCCGCTGGGTGTCGTTTGCCAGAACTAGGATGTCTCGTATGTTTCCGTTTCGGGTGTCGCCGCGCAAAACTAGGGTGTCGTTTGCCAGAACTAGGATGTCTCGTATGTTTCCGTCCTTCGGGTGTCGCCGCGCAAGCTTGGTGTCGTTTGCCAGAACTAGGATGTCTCGTATGTTTCCGTCCTTCGGGTGTCGCCGCGAGCTTGGGTGTCGTTTGCCAGAACTAGGATGTCTCGTATGTTTCCGTCCTTCGGGTGTCGCCGCGCAAAGCTTGGGTGTCGTTTGCCAGAACTAGGATGTCTCGTATGTTTCCGTTTCGGGTGTCGCCGCGCTTAGGTGTCGTTTGCCAGAACTAGGATGTCTCGTATGTTTCCGTCCTTCGGGTGTCGCCGCAAGGCTTGGGTGTCGTTTGCCAGAACTAGGATGTCTCGTATGTTTCCGTCCTTCGGGTGTCGCCGAGCAAGATTACGGTGTCGTTTTCCAGAACTAGGATGTCTCGTATGTTTCCGTCCTTCGGGTGTCGCCGCAATGCTTTGGTGTCGTTTGCCAGAACTAGGATGTCTCGTTCGCGAGCAATTCATTTACGACCAAGCAACCATAATTCAAAAGTTACGACACTCGTGTTTTATATATGATCTTGTGTAAGTTGACTCAATACATAAGCATCAAATTCATCCATTAAAGTTTCTGACGGCGGAACAATTATCTCCAGGTCCTCTTCAGTATTAATAGACTGCAAACAAGTCTGCCTGCTACTTGAAGCAGCTCTTTCCTTGGCCTGATTTTTCCTTGATCTTTTTGCCTTCTTCTCGACTGCACTCTTTAATCTGTTCTCTCTCGGGCGACCTTTCGTCCTAATTTGTTCAGGATCTTGAATTACCAGCTCTGAACGTGGTTTAGCTGCGCAGTTGGCATCCACGGCAGTTTTGAATAGAGGCGGTAGACCATCCATCACTACATTAAATGCATCTTCAGACATGGAGGCTATCTCTGCGAGCTTCGTCATCCGATGAGACAGCAAACTATATCTACAATCATAAACAGAATATTAACGATCACAAATATTAAGACATTTCAATTAAAAAATTGTCACTGCGTACCGTGAGTTTCGTGTGCTTTTATCATAACCCTCAGTATTGCAGTCGAATTCGTCGAATTGGTATTTCATGTCCTTGCACCATCTCTTCAAGAAGTATTTATCTGGTAAACGAAATACGTCATTTTGATGAAGAACCAACAGGGCATGCCTACACTGGTACCCCTTGAACTGAAAGGATCGGCACTGGCATTGGACATCCTCAATATTTCTATCGTATGACACGATATAATCTTTGATCATCTCCTTGCCAATTCCATCGACTTCAATCCTTTCATACGACTTGACGGAATATATACACGTGTTGCCAGCTTCGTTGATCAATTTTGTATTTGATGCAGCCATTTCAAGGATCTCATTCTGGAATTTTTTGAAAATGCTCCGTGTATACCTTCCTGCAGCTTGTCTCTCAAAAGGTGATGATGTCTTTAGGAAAGCTATCGTTTGCAAAGTCCTATTATCTTCCTCATTTTCGGCCTCGTATCGTTTTTCCAAGGCATCTTCGTACTTACTTATAAACTCCGTTAATGTTGTCTTCGAATTTATAAACCCATCGAAGAAGTGATTAATGCCCTCGCTCCTTTGTGAAGATGACATCCCTGTTAAACATTTTGTCAACCAAAAATTAAAAAAAAAACGTTTAAATGAATCATGAACCAAAGCCACCATTGACATACAAACCTGCGAAGAATGTATCCTTGAGGTAAACTGGAACCCATTTTTCCCGACATTCGTATAGGACATTGAACCAATCTATAGACTTGCATTCTTTATATTTCTCCATAACATGTGCCCACCTTTCCTCGAATGAATTTATGGTCAATGAATCATATATTGCCTCATCGAAATCAACCATAAACTTGGGATTTGCCGTGCAAATGTGGCCAATCTTTTCCGGTATCTTCTTCAATATATGCCAAAGACAAAATCGATGTCGGGTATTAGGAAAAACTTCTTTGACAGCAGCCTCGATTGCCTTATCTTGATCAGTAATCATGGCAATAGGTGCTTGACCACCATTTGCATCCAGCCAAGTCTTAAAAACCCATTTATATGTCTCAGTACTCTCATCAGACAACAATGCGCATCCAAGCAAGGTTGACTGTCCATGATGGTTCACCCCAACAAATGGACAAAAAGGCATTTGATATCTGTTTGTCAAGTAAGTTGAGTCAAAGCTTAGAACATCACCGAAGTATGTGCATGCCAATCTTGACCTTGGATGAATCCAGAAGACAGACCTCAGATGACCATTATCATTGAGGTCTAAGGAGTAGAAGAAATTGGGATTTTTGAGTTGCATTTCGGCAAAATGAATTACCATCGACTGAGCATCTCCTTCTTTCAGCTTAGACTGACGTTCGCGACTAATGAAGTTACGAGCATCCTTCTCGGTGAAATCCAATTGTCCTCTGCCCCCTTTTCTCCTTGCTATGGCAGAGTATATCTGAGTCGTCGGAACATTCACGGCATGTAAATTGCTGATCTCTGCCTTCTCTGGTGTGCTGATCCTCCTATGCGACCGTAGATAACCAGCTGATGTTATGGAGAGCCCATGGTTATGTTCTAGAGAAACCTCATCCAAATCCACTTACCACTTGTAGCATTCAGTCTTGCTTTTATGGATGCCATACAACCAACTTTCCCAGTATCCCTATGATTCATACTCTTCTCTGATTTTCTGGATTTTCCTTGCCTCCAACACGCCAGGTGCTTGAAGCAAAGTTGTTTTTTGTTGTTGGCCCTGCTACACACTGTTGTGATTCCAAAGCCAACTCGTTTCGCGTATCCATTGTAGAACGTATATACATCATCGGCTGAATTGAATTCCATCCCAGTTTGAGGAACTACAATATCATCCACTGCATTTGGAACGACGGGTGAAGCTGCACGGCCGGGAGTGTTATCTTCTTCTTTCCGATCTACATTTTCAGCATCAACTGTGACAATATAAGCACGCATCATCATCAGCTACTCCTACGAGACACCCCAGTTGAAATCTGACACCCTAGCTCTACGACACCCTACTGACACCCTAGTTCGAAGTCGGCCGTAGTCCTTCGCGACACCCCAGACGAAATCCCACGACACCCTAGCTTTAGGGCGACGACACCCGTCTTATAAATGTGCACATAGAGAGAACCCGGCGACACCCTAATTGAATTCGGCAGAAAATCAATCGCGACACCCTGTTGAAATCTCACGACACCCTAGCTCTAACGAGACGACACCCGTGATTGAACAAGAGACCACGGAGATAATCCCCGCGACACCCTAGTTCGAAGTCGGCCGTAGTCCTTCGCGACACCCCAGACGAAATCTCACGACACCCTAGCTTTAGGGCGACGACACCCCAGTTGAAAATTTACGACACCCAACCACGGCGGCGAAGGCCCGCGACAACCAAGTTACTAAAATTTAATTTTATTTATAAAAAAAAAATTACATTAGCCCTCACTGGGGCTTCTCTCCTTCGGTCGCTGCGTCCTCGATCTGGCGATGGAGGGACGCTACTTTCCCCTCCAGGTGGCTATTGGCCCGACGCAGGACCTCTATCTCTTTTGTTGAAACCTCCTGGTATTCCTCGAGCGCCAGCCTGAGTTCCTCGATGATAGCGTGCGACTCAGCATAAACCATCGCGTCGATGGTGACGGTTGGGCGTCGGCTGCCAGTAGATCTCACCTCGCCTCTGGAAGCCATCTTGTGGTCAGTTCAAGCTGGAAAGGTGAGTAACGATGGCATTCCCCCATCCTTATTTAAGGTTCCCCTGGCGGGTGTTTCGATTGCCATGCGCCACCATCTCAGTGGTTGTTCACAGGAATCGAATCGGTGCGCCACCACGCCCCGCCCTCCACGTTGAGTTTCGAGGGATGGGGAACAGAACAGTTTCGGGAAGCAAACAGTCTTAAGTTTAACGTCGTCCCAAGAGAAAATTCACGACACCCAAGGATGATTTGGATTTCGGCCGAAACTCCTTCGCGACACCCCACTTGAAAGCTCACGACACCCTCGCTTTAAGGCGACGACACCCGTGGGTTCACTGTTAATGCATGGGTGTCGTCCCCTTAAAGCTAGGGTGTCGTGAGTTTACAACTGGGGTGTCACGAGGGAGTTTCGGCCGAATTCGAGAAGGGTGTCTCGGGGGTTCTCCCTGTGATCAGTTCGACGCACGGGTGTCGTCGCCTTAAAGCGAGGGTGTCGTGAGCTTTCAAGTGGGGTGTCGCGAAGGAGTTTCGGCCGAAATCCAAATCATCCTTGGGTGTCGTGAATTTTCTCTTGGGACGACGTTAAACTTAAGACTGTTTGCTTCCCGAAACTGTTCTGTTCCCCATCCCTCGAAACTCAACGTGGAGGGCGGGGCGTGGTGGCGCACCGATTCGATTCCTGTGAACAACCACTGAGATGGTGGCGCATGGCAATCGAAACACCCGCCAGGGGAACCTTAAATAAGGATGGGGGAATGCCATCGTTACTCACCTTTCCAGCTTGAACTGACCACAAGATGGCTTCCAGAGGCGAGGTGAGATCTACTGGCAGCCATGGCAGGCGACCCCCAACCGTCACCATCGACGCAGTGGTTTATGCTGAGTCGCTCGCAAGCAGCGAGCGACTCATCAAGACGGCCGAGAAATACCTGGCCGTTACAACAAAAGAGATAGAGGTCCTGCGTCGGGCCAATAGCCACCTGGAGGGAAAGTAGCGTCCCTCCAGCATCACATCGCCGGCGCAGCGACTGAAGGAGATAAGCCCCAGTAAGGGCTAATGTATTTTTTTTTTTATAAATAAAATTAAATTTTAGTAACTTGGTT
>UESW01003210.1:54097-104771 GCA_900491605.1 Calamus simplicifolius | reverse complement strand
CTAGCCACTCCTCTCCTCAGGTAGATACCCTTGCGGGGCATGTGATTACTATAGGAAGGAAAGTGGATTTTAATTTCTTTGAGACCGAGGGCTTTTCTATTGGAAGACAGATTAAAGAGCTCGGCTGGGACAAGGTATGATCTCTGGATGTTCCCACTTACCCAGCCCTAGTTAAGGAATTTTACTTTAATTTATCAAGGGAGATGGTGGGATAATCAGTTCTGTAAGAGGGAAGAGAGTTCATCTTACATTTCAAAGTTTAGGAAATCTTTTGAGCATCCCTGTCACTGGGCTTGTAGCTGATATTCACAGTGAAAGATCTGATGCATTGTTAAGGATGTTAGGTAGGGAAGTAACTAAATTTGAAGAAGTAAGGGCTAATCAGTTGCCCTTGGAGCTTAGATTATTACACAACATCTGTAGTAGGATCTTATTCCCCAAGACTGGTCATTTTGAGTATGTCTCAGAACGAGACATTATGGTTATGGACAGTGTCTTGATGGGTCAACCGATTAATCTTGCTGGGATGATGATATGGTATATAGCTGAGGCCAGGGCAAAAGGAGATCTTCTTTGCCTTATGGGATGATTTTAACTATGGTTTTTAGAAGTCAAGGTATTGTGATTTCTGACAATGAGCCATCAAAGAACCTTAGACACACAGATTATTATAGCTTGGCTACTGTGCACAGGATGGGTTCATAAAAGTGAATGGTCAATGGGAGAGAAAAGGCCATCTGGATGAGAGAGCCGCTGAGATTAGGACTTCTGCACCATCTGAGGTTGGTCCATCAGTGAGGCATCCTTCACCAGAGCCTAACATATCTTCACCACCTCCAGCTTCTGCTCCAGCTCCTGTACCACCACCTATGTCATCTATTGGATTTTCAGATATTCAGTTAGAGCAATTCAAAAGTTTATTTGCTGCTCACAAAGAAGAAATGATAACAGAGATTGATAACAGTTTGATGAACTTAAGAGAATTGTATTACTCTTTGGATGATCGAATTGGTAAGATTGAATCCACCCTTGGAGCCTCCGCATAATCTTTAAGGAATGATATCAAGAATATTTTTGAAGAACTTAAAGATATTGGTGAGATTCAGAGACTTACTCCAAATGTAATGCTGAGCTTCAGGACAAGATTATGACTGCATGTGCATTTGTTGATAGAAGACTAAAGGAATTTGTTAGGACTCAAAGTGATGGGATGGGAAAAATTATAGAAGAGTTGCAAAGACTTCTTAGAGTTAATTTTTGATTATCTTGTAAAGAAGTTTCTTTGATGTTATTAAAATATGATGTAATGAAGTTCAGTTTAGTTCGAAATTTTGATGTAATGAAGTTTCCTTTTGTAATATGATGTAATGCTTAACTTTGTGAAGTGTGTAATGAACCTTTTTAATACTAATGAATATCATTTGATCTTTGAAGCGTTTCTTAATTTTATCATTTAATTTGAAACTTCTTAACCTTTTTGTTGATTACAAAAAAGGGAAGAAGTAATTGCTAATCGTATATGCATTGAAAGTTACAAAAAGGAAAAGTAATTAGCATTTATAGATGCATTGGAACAAATAAGCTTAATTTGGCATTAATTTGGCATCTAATTAATTGCAAATAGGGAAAAGCAATTGTCATATATGTATCGAAAGGGAGAATACATGTTAAATTTGATATGACTGATTAATTGGTATCAAACATTAAAAGTTTTCTATTCAAAAGGAAGAATAGATATTAAATTGAGTATCATAGGGGGAGCTACCTTATTTAGGGGGAGCTTATCTGTAAGGGATAAATATTTGAGAAATTTGATTTGAAAACCTTATTATTTAAATCATGCATATACTCAATGTTTTTATAATCATCAAAAAGGGGAAGATTGTTGACCCAATTATTGATTTTGATGATTAATAAATGACATGAGTATATCCATTATGTTTCTAATAGATTTAACAAAGGTTTCAGGCATTAAAAATATTTGATCAATCAAAATGTATAAAGAAACTTGTTTTGAATCAAATGTCAGAAGTATTTTTTCAAAATTCAGAGCCTGGAGTCGACACCTAGATGGTCTGGAGCAGACCCCATGGCGGATCAGATGTTTTCCTGATTTTTGGCACGGTCTGGAGTCGACACCCAGAGTTTCGGACCGACCCCAACCTGAGACACCGAAAAGCGTATTTTGTTTCAGTTTTCAAAGTCGACACCAAGTTTTCAGGAGCCGACACCTAGATTTCGGGAGCCGACACTTACAGTCTCTGGAGCCGACTCTAACCTAAGAACAGAGAGTGTGTTATTTTGAGCATTTCTGGAGCCGACACCTTATGGATTTCGGAGTCGACACCCGAAAGCGGCGAGCCGACACTCAACTTTTTCGGAGCCGACTCCTCAACGAACTTTTACTTTTATTTTTGGATACTCGTCATGGAGCCGACACCTGAAAAGTTGGAGCCGACTCCAACCTGTCAGGAACGGACTTTTTATCTATCAGAACGGACTCCAATGGTAAGATTTCTTCTCACCTAACCTCTAATGGCTATTTTCTTTGTGTGTAGAAGAATCCAAACATCTCCAACAGCTAGTTTTTCCCACTTAAACCTGGATTAAGAGATCTATAAAAAGGGAAAAAGAAGAAAAAGAAAAAGAGAGAAGAGACAGACTAAAAAATCTGAAATATCTCAAGGAAGAAAACACAGAGGAAAAACTCAAAGAGCAAATCCATCAATCTCAAAGAGTCTAAAGGAGAGATCCAAAAGCTTCTCAAGAGAAAATCAAGGAGATTTTCACCCCAAGAAGAAAGAGAGCAAAAATCCCCAAATCCTCATCTTCTCATCGAGCTTGCTGTGAAGAATCTGAGCTGAGGCCCGATTCAATCCTTCAAGAGAAAAGAGGAAAAGAAGAAAAGAAGAAAAGCACACATTCAACAAGCTTCAATCAGGCTTTTCTAACCTTGTCTATTTAAATTGAATATTTTCTCATTTAAGGAGTTATCTTGTGTTGTAAACTTCATTTTTATTATTGTTTGCTAGTTCAATCAAGGGATGAATTAGTGAGGTACTATACCTTGGGACAAGCTAAGGACAGCTTGTGTTTTGGTTGTGTGCTGGTGAGCCCGAAAAACTAGCTGGGTTCGTTGTGATCCGGTGAAACAACAAGTTTTGAGTTGTGAGCTTGCAAAACAACTCGGCTGTAATCAAGGAGATTATAGTGTGGACCCAAGTGCTACTTGGGAGTGGACGTAGGTGTTGGTTACACCAAACCACTATAAAATCTACGTATTTGTAGTGTCTTGATTTCTCTCTCTCTCTTCTTTAACTGCCTGCGCTCAGCTTCGATTAACTCCATTCACTTGCATACTTTGGCATCATTCTATCTAATTCGAAACAGAATTTAAATTTTTAAAGAACCCAATTCACCCCCTCCCTCTTGGGTTGCCATCTGGGCCAACACTGAGGGTTGAGAGTCGTCGGGTTCCTTTTGAACCACCTCGGGGGTTTAAGAACCGCTGCAAGGGGCGACTCGACCGGTTACAGAGCCTTAGGGACTTGAATGACTCGGGAGCACCGCCGTGCCGGGGCCGAGTGGTGTCCCATGGGCCGCGATGCCGGCGAGGTCCTTTTGAACCGCCTTGGGGGTTTAAGAACTGCTGCGAGGGGTGACTCGACCGGTTACGAAGCCTTAGGGACTTGAACGACTCGGGGCACTGTCGTGCCGGGACCGAGTGGTGTCCCATGGGCCGCGATGCCAGCGAGGTCCTTTTGAACCACTTCGGGGGTTTAAGAACCACTGCGAGGGGCGACTCGATCAGTTACGGAGCCTTAGGAACTTGAACGACTTGGGGGCACCACCGTGCCGGGGCCGAGTGGTGTCCCATAGGCCGCGATGCCGGCGAGGTCCTTTTGAACTGCCTCGGGGGTTTAAGAACTGCTGCGAGGGATGACTCAATCGGTTACGGAGCCTTAGGGACTTGAACGACTCGGGGGCACCGCCGTGCCGGGGCCGAGTGGTGTCCCATGGGCCGCGATGCTGGTGAGGTCCTTTTGCAAGATCTGGCCTCTGGGTGCAGGGAGGAAACGACTTCAGTGCTGAAGAAGGTCCTTTATTGTTCACATATGAAGGGATACATCATTGATAATATCGACGGAGGTTGTCTGCATTCCAGGTACGCGGGATGGGTCGGCCATCGAGTTCTTCAACTCGGTACGCTCCTTGACGGAGCGCCTCGGTGACGCGATAAGGACCTTCCCACTTGTGGACAGCTTGCCCCCCTCCATTGGCTTGGACACCTCAGCCTTTCTTAGAACCAGATCCCCAGGGTGAAACACTTTGGGGCGGACTCGGGCATTATAATACTTGGATGTCCGCTGGCGAAAAGCGGCCATACGCAATCGCGCCCGATCATGCATTTCATCAATGAAGTCGATGTTTGCCCTCAGATGGGTGGAGTTGTCTTCTTGGTTGTAGGATTCCACACGCGGGCTTGGCAGTCCGATCTCTACGGGGATGACCGCCTCGGACCCAAAAGTTAGACTGAATGGGGTCTCGCCTGTCGAGCTCTTGGGGTAGTGTGGTAGGCCCATAATACACTAGGAAGCTTTTCTACCCATCGACCTTTGGATCTGTCCAGCGAGTTCTGAGTCCTCTAAGGATGGTGCGGTTCATGACTTTGGCCTCCCCATTGGTCTGGGGGTGGTCGACAGAGGTAAATCGGTGGTGGATGCCCAGCTCGTCACAGAAGGTCTTGAATGTGGCATTGTCAAACTAGCGACCATTGTCGGTGACGAGAGTATGAGGTAGCCGAAGCGACATATCACTGACTTCCAGAAGAAGGCTTTGACCTTGCTCTCAATGATTTTGGCCAGCGCCTCAACCTCAACCCACTTGGTGAAGTAGTCGATGGCGACAATTAGGAACTTCCGCTGCCCTGAAGCTGGGGGGAATGGTACAAGGATGTCCATCCCCCACTGGGCAAAGGGCCATAGGGCCGAGAGTGGATTCAGAGAAATAGAGGGTTGGTGTTGGATGTGCGCATAACGCTGGCAGCTGTCACACTTCTGAACTAACCTAGCTGCATCCTCTCTCATAGTGAGCCAGAAGTACCCTTGTCGGAGGGCCTTTTGGGCTAAGGACCTACCCCCCAGGTGGTTCCCACAGATGCTTTCGTGAATTTCTCTGAGGATATAGTCGGCATCGGCAGGTCCCACGCACTTGAGCAGGGGGTAGGAAAATGCTCTCCGGTACAAGCGCCCATCCAGGAGGGCAAATTTGGAGACTCTCCACTTGAGCAGCTTAGCCTCATTGCGGTCGGCGGGGAGAGTGCCGTCTATGAGGTAGAGAACATAGGGATCCATCCAGGTCAGCTCCTAAATGAGCGGAGGACCTCTTCTTTATCTTCTATGCTGGGTTTATCCAAATGCTCAATGTAGGTGCTCCTTGTGGTGCCATCAGAAGAAGTGGCCAGCCGAGAGAGTGTGTCGGCCTTAGTGTTTTCGCTTCGAGGAATATAGTTGATACTGAAGTAAGAGAGTAGAGAAACTAGGGACCGGACCTTGTCCAGGTACCGGGTCATGGCGGAATCACCTGCCTCATACTCCCCATTGATTTGCCCGGAGACGAGTTGCGAGTCAGTGAAAGCTCTGAGGTGCCTTATTCCAAGTTCATGAGCGAGCCTCAGCCCCGCCAGTAGGGCCTTGTACTTGGCTTGATTGTTGGTGGCTCTGAACAAGAACCAGAGGGCACACTCCACCATCTCTCCGTCGGGACCTGCAAGAATGAGGCCAGCGCCGCTTCCTTGGGAATTTGAGGCACCATCCACGTGGAGATCCAAGACTCCCCATCGTTCCCTAGCTTGGGAACAGGTTGCTTCGCGGGAGCATCCTCGTTCGGCTCCTCAGCCCAAGTGCACTCGACCAGAAAGTCGGCCAGGACCTGGGACTTCAAGGCGGGTCGAGCTTGAAAAGAGAGATCAAACTCTCCAAGCTTGATGGCCCACTTAGCTAACCAGCCTGAGGTGTCCGGGCGAGCTAGAATGGCTCCGAGAGGTTGGTCTATAAGAACCACGATCGGATGAGCTTGAAAGTACGGTCGGAGGCACCGAGCGAAAACAATCAAGGCGAAGATGATCTTTTCAGTTCTGGAGTATCTGACCTCTACATCATGGAGTACCTTGCTCATGTAGTAAACAGGTCTTTGGGTTCCGTCGGCGTCAAGGCATACCAAAACTGAACTAATGATTTTCGGAGAGGCGGCAAGGTAAAAGAAAAGACTCTCCCCATCTCTCAGCTTCGATAGGAGCGGCGGGGAGGATAAGAACACCTTTAAGTCGTTGAAGGCCTTTTGGCAATCATCCGTCCACTCGAAGCTGTTCACCTTGCACAAGGCTCTGAAGAAGGGTAAATATCGCTCGGCCGACCTAGAGAGGAAATGACTTAGAACTGCCACCCTCCCGGTGAGCCGCTGCACTTCTTTCTTGCTAGATGGCGGCTTCATATCGAGGATAGCACTGATCTTCTCAGGGTTCACCTCGATCCCTCGCTGAGTCACCATGAAGCCCAGGAACTTGCTTGCCGTGACGCCAAAGGCACATTTCTTGGGGTTCAACTTGACCTAGAAGTGGCGGAGGTTGTTAAGGGTTTCCTCCAGGTCGGCGATGTGGTTGGAAGCATGGGTGCTTTTCATCAGCATGTCATCGACATAGACCTCCATGTTCTGGCCTAGCTGGTCTTGGAAGACTTTGTTCATCAACCTTTGATATATCGCTCCCGCATTTTTGAGGCCGAAGGGCATTACCTTATAACAATAAATGCCTTTCTATGTCACGAAGGACGTGTGTTCCTCGTCACTCGGGTCCATCTTTATTTGATTATACCCGGAGAAGGCATCCATGAAGCTGAGAAGTTCATGGCCGAGGTGGAATCCATCAGCTGGTCGATCTGGGGCAGAGGGAAACTGTCCTTTGGACATGCCTTATTCAAGTCAATGAAGTCGATGCATATCCGCCAGCTTCCGTTCGCCTTTCGCACCATGACCACATTGGCCAGCCAGCTGGGATAGTGTGCCTCTCGGATATGGTTGGCGGCGAGTAACTTGTTGACTTCTTCATCAATGGCCTTTTGTCGTTCAGGAGCAAAGCTCCTCTTCCTTTGGCAGACTGGACGGTACTTTGGATCGATGTTCAGCCTATGGGTGATCACCTCCGGAGGAATACCAGGTATATCAGACGCTGACCAAGTGAACACGTCCGAGTTGGCCCACAAAAAGGTCAAGAGGCGGTCACGGTCTTCTGGGGGGAGGAGTCCGTCGATGCGCACGGTCCTCGTCGGGTCATCTCCAAGAGGAAAAGTTAAGAGCCTCTCGGCCGGTTCTCCCCCTTTACTGGACTCCTGGGATCAGGCGCTTCTGGGACGACTCGGCTTCCAGAGGACTTGATGATGCATGATAACAAGGCAGGACTGAGCTGACCTCGCCTCTCATCTCTCCGACACCTTCACTAGTAGGGAACTGCACCAGCAAACTTTGGGTGGAGATGACTGCATCTAATAAATTTAAGCCTGGGCACCCGAGGATGGCGTTGTATGCCAAGGGTACTCACACGACCAAGAACTTCATGATAACTGTGCTTTGGCATGGCGGTGTTCCGGCTGTCACAGGCAAGGATATTTCGCCCTCAACCCTTACTGAATCCCCTATGAATCCGACCAGAGGGGTCTCCATGGGCTGAAGAGAGTCGAGAGACAATTCCATTCTAACAAATGTGTCGTAGGTAAGGATGTCAGCTGAGCTGCCACTATCAACTAATATCCTTTTTACATGGTGTTTGGCGATTGTCATGGAGACGACAACACCTTCATTATTTATATTTTCAACATTTGCCGATCCTCCCCTAAGAACTACATCACCCGGCGCCCCCTCCCCTCTCGGCCGCTTAGATAAAGAAGCCGCTCCCCAAGATACCATTCCGACCGTCTGCTCTGTGGGGGCATTGTCGACATGGCCTGAGCGAACGGGGGCCCCATGAGTGCCGGTAGTGGTTGTGGTGCCTTCTGGATATACTTCCCAAGGTAGCCCCATCGGATGAGCTCCTCGATGGCACATTTCAAGTTGTATCAACTGTCGGTGTCGTGGCCATAGTCCAGTGGAAGCGGCAGTAGCGGCTTTTATCGCGGGGGGTGCCCTTCTTCATGGGAGGAGGCCGCTGGAGGTAAGGCTCGCCCTCAATCTCCATAAGGATATGAGAGCGAGGAGCAAGGAGAGGCGTGAGCTCACCCTCCCAAGGGGCGAGGCTTCGACATTCACGGTCCGATCGATGGGGCGGCTCGAGCCACTAAGGGCGAGAAGGTCCTCTTGGCTCAGGGAGAGTAGGCTTGCGGCTAGAGCCCCTTGAGGATTCTCGGCGGGTGAGGTCGGCCTCATCCGCACGGATGTACTTCTGAGCCCGGAGGAGAGGTCGAGTAGGAGCTTGGGGGCTTCTTGTCCAAAGAGAAGGTGAAGCGGGACGGAAGGAGCCCTCGCTTCAGCGCCAGAGTTGCCTGCGTCATCTAGATGGTAGACCTCAAGGGCGGTGGCCTTGAACCAAGCCACAAAGTCCCGCAGCGACTCCCCCTCCTTCTGGCGCATGGAGAAGAGGCTGTCCGCGACTCTTGGGATCCACCGACAGGCATCAAAATGTGCCAAAAAGGCCCTTTCCAGCTCTCGAAAAGAGTCGATGCTATGAGGGGACAGGCGTTGGTGATACTCGTCCGGCGGGTGTAAGGAGGACGGGTATCATACTCCTCCTCTGGCTGGTTGTTGATCTTTTTGGAGAGCTCGTCCAGTCGCTGGTGATACTCGTCCAGGCATTCCTCTGCCTGACGATTGATCGTCGGGGCCCTCCGAGACGGCTCGGAGGATGAAGAAGAAGAAGAAGAAGGAGAAGAACGCGGAAGGTGAGACTTCCGCTTTGGTTCCTCCTGGCCGTGCGGCTCTGAGAAAACTTGCTCGAGCCACAATCAAGGGACCGTGGTCGTTTGGGAGGTTCACTGCGAGGCTTCCTAGGGGAAACCTAACAATGACCGGCCTCTTGCTGAGGAGAACCTCCCCTTGCCGACTGCTGACTGGCAGGGGGAGTGGTCTGATGCTGGATGGCCATGGACTGCTGCTGCTGAAGTCCATGGACCATAGCAGTGAGAGTTTGAACTTGCTGGGTGAGAGCCGCCAGCTGCTCCATAGCTGGGGCAGCCGCATCTGGTTGTAGGCAGGTAACGAGAGGATCGACAGCAGGGAGGTTGGTCTCTTACTGCCTAACCGGAGGAAGATGCCCCCCAGGGTGACTAACAGAGGCATCCTGAGCCCGTGTCATCACCATTGTTGAGAGAGGGAGAGAAAAGAGAGGAGTACTATAGGGTTCGGGTCTTCCTTTTTCCCGCCCCTACCTGGCGCGCCAATCTGATGACGCTCGACCGCCGACGTGGAACACCGGGAAGCTTGATCTGGCTGCTGATGAGATTCTCGGGCAGCCGAACGACCTGCAAGAAGTCCCAAGACCGGAGGGTTCTCCGGTGGAGACCCTCCGATGCCCAAGTCAATGATCGAGGTCACAGCCGAAGAAGAGCTTGAAAGAGCCTTTAAGGTCCAGAGAACCCTTAGAGATGGAGTTGCTCTGAGTGGAAGAGTGAGGGAGTGCTTTTGTTAGCGTACCTAAACCTCTTGTGGACTCACCCTTTTATAGGCCGTTGAAATCTGCATGGGTTCGGGCGCATGGCATTCCGTGAGGAGGGAATGTCTGTGGAACACATGGGGGTTATATGAGCTTGGGCTGGTTGGTGGGTCCTATCCCATCAGAGAGGGAAAGCCAGCGGTTGGTGAGCCAAGTCCTATCAGTCGATGGAATCGGCTGGTAGGTGGGCCTGGTCCCATCAGCAGCGTGGTCAAAAGATGTCAATCTGAGCGGATCAGACGGTTGATGGTTTTGGCAGGCGCAGGGCCAACCTGAAGGGGTCGGGGCCACCACGGCACGCCTTGGAGAAGCCAGGGCCGCCAGGGCCGACCTGAAGAGGTCGGGGCCTCCATGGCATGCCTTGGAGAAGCCGGGCTGACCTGAAGTGGTCGGGGCCGCCACGACCCGTCTTGGAGAAGCCGGGGCCACCAGGGCCGACCTGAAGAGGTCGGGGCCGCCACGGCGCGCCTTGGAGGAGCCAGGGCCGCCGGGGCCGACCTGAAGAGGTCGGGGCCGCCACGATGCGCTTGGAGGAGCCGGGGCCGATCTGAAGAGGTCGGGGCCGCCATGGCGCGCCTTGGAGGAGCCAGGGCCGCCAGGGCCGATCTGAAGAGGTCGGGGACGCCATGGCGCGCCGTCGGGGGCGTGCTTGTACCACGTGGTTGATTTTGCCAAGATTATTTATGTGGCTTTATTGGCTATATCCTTGGCCACATCAGAGGGCATTGTTCTTTGAAAACTTTAGATAGGGGGCTGTATAAAACTGAAAAGAGAGTTGGCTTGACACGATCAAAACAGCTTTTAGCCTTCTCCAGTTCATGGGCAAAAATCAAAGAGGCTTGCTAGGAACGATGATTTTTTTATTTTTTTCCTGCATTAAAAACTATTAAATATAACAAGCCACCAGTCAGGTTCATTAGGTATATATATAATAACATCGAAAAAGCTCTATTGAATAATACATTAATCATTTTCTAATCCAAAGTTTACTCTATATATTAAAAAAATTATAATCGTAATCTTTCCAATACCTGAAGGAACAATAAACAATAAAGACCCTCTATCCTTTATCAAATCATACAACAAATTGGCACTTTCAGATACTATCCACACTGTTGTGAGGCCAATGATCCAGTCATTTTGGTTCCTGATAGGTAAACTCTGGCTAATCCCTGCACGGTTGTTTATGGTGAGGTATCTTTGCTGGGATAAATTTTAGTCACGAAAGGTTCTTAATATTCCTGTTCTTCACTTCTTCAATGATCTTGGCTGGTGACCTACGAGGTAGCATGATGGAGATGTTCGATGCTGGCTGAGATGTTGTGGTCGGAGAGGGTTAAGAATGGGAGATGATCAAAAAATAGTTATCTCATAATGAAGAGCTAATTAACAGAGAGATCAAGGCAATGAATCCAAAATAAATGAGAGAGAAATCAAAGCTTCCAAATAATTAAGAACACATATATTTATCATATCGAGATGCTAGTATATATATATATATATATATATATATATCACGAATCAAAAAAAAAGTAAAATTTTGAGATTGAGACCACCTAAAAGCTCAAGAAACAAATAAGAGGCAACGGAAATAACGCAGCATAAAATAGAGGAAGATATTGATGTTTCCAACTGGTACATCACAAATACTTTGAATCACCCGTGCTGTTAGTTATTATTATTATTGGGTCAGCCATGGCATCCTCTTGATTCCTAGCTGTTCTTCACCTCCCAAATGTCCCAAACACCCAACACAACTACCTCTCTAAAATCGGTAAAAATCCCTTCCATGATGAGATGATTTCGTTAATCTATTCATCTTCTAATTAAACAATGCTTTGTGCCAAATAACGCTAGAGTTCTAAAGTGGAATCTTGTCACGCTCCAGACCCAAAATTTTAAGCTGGGTGATAACCCGCCGCATACCGGGCATGCAAGGCGTCCCAAAATTTACACATCGATCAATATAAGGCAATAATTATATTTAGGCAATCCAAATCCATAACTTAGCACAAACCATAAATGTAAGTTTGGGCTACAAGCCCTACACACAATCAATATAGTTCTGGGCTACAAACCCTACACACAAGTAATACTGGGTTACAATGATATCAAGAAACTGATTTATATAGAAGCTCTATCTACCCCATAAATCCATCTTCAATCCTGAGGCTCTGAAAAACATTGAGAGATTTACATGAGCTCACACTCAATAAGTAAGCCTATAATATAATATAAAATAGTCATATATCATCATATCTTATCAAGATATTATCAAGTCATAATTTCATAAGTTTCCAATTTCAAATGCATTTATCATGCTATCAGAACAAGCATATCACCACTCAAATTAATTTGGAAGCTTATACAATAAATACCAGAAAATGCATTGTAAACAACCCACTATTTATATGATCATTTTTATATTATATCTTATGTGTCCCACAGCCCTGCTACACCTCAATCAGAGCGCATCCTCTAGATGTGTGTGGCCTTCACATGCCACATCATCGTCAATCATAGCACATCCTCCAAATGTGTGGCCTCCACATGCCATATCATCGTCAGTCAAAGCACATCCTCTAGATGTGTATGGCCTCCACATGCCACTTCATAATCAATCAGCACACATCCTCTAGATGTGTGTGGCCTCCACATGCCATATCATCGCCAATCAGAGCACATCCTCTAGATGTGTGGCCTCCACATGCCATATCATCATCAAACAGAGCACATCCTCTAGATATGTGTGGCCTCCACATGCCACATCATAGGAAAACCAGGCGACACATATAATATAATTCAAGGTCATCATTATATATGCACATCATGCATCATCATAAGCATAATCTTTTCATATCACATAAACAGTGGTTTGTACAATCTTAATCATTGCATGTAACCAATTCATTTTGCAAAGTTAAAAATAAACATATACATCATATTTGGCATAAGCATAATAAACCATTACTTTGCAAATTAATACCAGCTATTGTAGCAAATATTCAATTAAATACTCATGGTACAGTTTACCAATTTCCAAAATAATCAATAAAACTCCATTTCATAAGTATGCATAAAACTATAAATACAATAATTTATAATTTATAAAATTATTATATTTGGCTTACTTACCAGATTATGCAATAAATACCATATTATGTAATGTAAACAAACCCACTGTTTATGTAATTATTATTTTTGTATGTGTCCCATGGCCCTACAAATTAATCAGAACACATCCTCTAGATGTGTGAGGCCATACATACTCAAACAGAACACACCCTACAGATGTGTGAGGCCAAATGAGAACCGCGGCGACACATACTAGTCTATCGCAATGTTATCATCATACTTGTATGTCACTCATCATGCATCAATTTCTCATATTACATATACAGTGGTTTGTACATTATTAGCAAATGCATATGATCATCCCAACATATTTTGCCAATCAAAGAATTTATATTTTTGCACATACACCAAGAAACTATTTCTTTCAAAATATTATCAGCTACTATAGTCATAATAAATGCTCATATGTAGATTTATGGTACTATTCAAAATAATCAAACCAAATAAACTTCCATTTTTCTTATCTCATAATATACTTGCAAACTATAAAACCATGAGTTATAAATTATTAATTATAAATAGACTTACTTACTCAGTACGCTAATCCCAAATGGTTAACCAGGTATTTGGACATTGGGTACCTTAACAATGTTATCTCCATCCGAAACAAGCCATCGGCCATCTGGGGAGAAACTAATGGCATTGACCTCAATGACCTCTCCATCTATCCGGCTACATCTGGACCTCAACCCAAAGATGGGGTCCAATCTCAAAGTGTGCAGCTGCCATTTCAAGACACAACAGATCAATTTCCCAACAAGCTTCTTAATCCGCCTTCCTCCAGCACCATCCAAAATTCCAACCAAAAAAGTGTCCGACTAAACAAACACCGAACCCATGAATCAAATCAAGATTTCCACTGTCGCAAGTTCCAAGATTCGTCACTTCGTTTCTCCACCACCCTATGTCGTAGGATTTGGCCGGTGCGGCTCCGGCGATGATAGCTCAAGACTGGGATAGGGTTAGGCCTTCAAAAATAAAAGATCTCTTCCCTTCTGGCGGTGGCTATCCTCCATGGAGTCCTTTTTTTGGACCTCCGCTTTGTCCTCTCGCGCTTAGATTCCCTTCCTAACTCTCTCTCTCTCTAGCATTAGGAGGATGGGCAGGCGATTACCTAGAGGAGGTGTGCGCCAGGGTGAAGGAGGGAGTCGACCTCCAACTCCTTTTATTCTCCCACGCGACGCCTCAGATCAAGGGAAAACGGGAACCCATCCACACACGAAGACCCGAGAAATCAGACGTCGCATCGGGACCTAAACGTCAGAAGGAAGTCAAGATGCCAGGTGTCCCCAAAATAAATACTAGGAGTTACATTCCCCACAATTAATTACCGGGGGTTACATTCTTCCCTCCTTATAAAAATTTCAGCCTCGAAATTGATACACCTCTATAAAATTTGGAATTCAGATATTCTGCCATATAATCAACTAAATCTTTATTCAAAGGTCAACAGTCATCGATACATCATTGATATGTATTAAGATACAAATAATTATAGATATTTCTTTTTCATTTCTTTCTCAAGCTCCCTAAAAACCTTTCTCTCAGAATAATTACTCTACTGAACCTTGACATAAGGAATACTACACCATCTCAGAACTTAATCCTTGCGGTCCACAATGTGCACAAGATGATCTTCATAGGTCAATTATTTCTTAAGCTAAATTGGTTCATAACAGAGCTTAGAATATTCCTTCTCAATCATAAAGATATGAAACACATTGAACACCCCAAAGAGTAATGAAAGTAGTGCTAAGCTATAAGCCGCTACCTATATTTTGATCAAAATCTCAAATGGCCCAATGTATTGTGGCTCAAATCACCTCTAACACAAATCTCATCATATCATTGGTTAGTAAAACTTCCAAATGATCTTCAACCTGAAATTTCAAATCTTTCTTTTTGACATCAACATAACTTTTCTATTATCTCAGAGCTACATGAAGCTGCTTTAATTAACGATATTTTTCATAGTTGCTACACCAGCTCAGTCCAAAATTATCTCTCTCTCACCTCATCTCAATAAAAGGGGATCTATACCTTATATCATAGACAACTTAAATGAATCCATTTGAATATTAGCTTGGTAACCATTAAGATAAGCAATTTCACTAAGGGTAAGAAGCTATACCAAGTACTTTCTAAATCCATCACACAGGCTCGTAGTATATCATCTAAAATCTAATTGATTCATGCAATTTGTCCATCTATTTGAGAGTGGAAGGCTGGACTGAAATTTAACTTAATTCACTAAGCCTTATGAAAACATCATCAAATTAGAAGAGTGAGACAAATGGGTTCAGACTCAATTTACTACTAAACCAGAAACAAATATTAACATCTTTATCTCACTAAAATTTCATCCTCAAATTAAATGTCCACTAATTTTGTACCATTATAGATACTCACTAGCAAACTTTTATTTCATTCCTAGGTACCCAAATGACGTATCCAACTTCAACAATTAATTTGATCTTTCTACCAAGTAAAATTGAATTCCTTAAGAAGTATTTCTTTCCTGTTATCTTTTTTTTAAATACCTTAACTTTCACAACACAATCATCATAAATATCATAGAGTCCATCACATGTATTATGTCNATTAATTTGATCTTTCTACCAAGTAAAATTGAATTCCTTAAGAAGTATTTCTTTCCTGTCATCTTTTTTTTTAAATGCCTTAACTTCTCACAACACAATCATCATAAATATCATAGAGTCCATCACATGTATTATGTCATCCATTAAGGTTAATAACCTATATCAATTACTGTTAATTCCTTGATAAGACAGTTCCAAGTTCTTTTGAATTAAATATAAGATAGTTTTCTTCCCGTGCTCTCTCAACTCTTGATTAGTTGAATGTGCCATTAATCGTTATGACACTTATTTCAATCATCATAACATACTAGGTTTTACTCTTGAATACTTCAAGCTAACATCAATGAACATGATGCAATTATTTAGGATATCTTTCATAATTATCATAATTAACTAATTTATTTTCTTTGAATAATAGTGCCATCATTAATCACCGGTATAATTAATTTATCAATAATACCACTACAACCAATCAATTTCTCTTGAATATGTCAGTATATTCTCAATAAATATTGTAATTTAAATGATTCAAATCCTCGAATCAATTATTTTGTTACCAATGACTATCAAAATCACCTATAGATTATGCAATGCATATCATGGCCAACTAATTTAAACCATTTGAATATCTCAAAGTGACCTTACTGATCTAGCTCAGATGGATACATGACTTATAAGGTCTATAAAGATTGAAAATGCACTTACCATCCAAAAGACATAATTGAGAAATTATAGTAATCTCTTTATGATTTGAAAGTGATATTAGATGTATCCATAACCATAATCCATAACTGATAATAACCAAAAATAAAATCATCTCCTCCTTTCTCTTTAAAAATATTTATGCCACTTATGGCTGATTGATAATTTATGCATCCTGAAGAAGATATCTACATAGGAATTATGAAGAAAGGTACAATAAGTAGGCACAATAAATTAATGAATAGATATCTTGATTTAGAAATCTATTAACAGATAACAATCCTCATGAAATTCTTTACCGGTAGAATTTATCTTATTCTTCTTACTAGTAAAATCTTTCACTTTCTACCAAAAAATATTTAATCATTTATAGCCAAAATCAGTTCTAAAGATTAATAGAGTCTACTACTCTCAAAACTTAAATAATAATTGTCTCAGAATTTAAAATTTTATATTCTTCCTAAATAGTCCATCATAATATAATACGCAGTCAACCACATTATTAACATCAGTATCAATCATCTCCATATTTAGCAAGTTAACAATCAGTTTTGAACATACAATATCCATAATAAAAGTTCTCTTAGTAAAATTCACTATATATACTTATCCATCCAGACTCAAATTGTAATTGATCAAAAATATATAATTAACTATCTCATTACCAAAATATCATCAATATTCATCATCTTTATAACCAGCAGATTAGCTCATAATCTTACAATATCAACAATGTAAGTTCTACAATAAAAATTCATTGTATATATCCATATTCAAATTCAGATTTAATAACTCAAAGTCCAAATATCTAACTCAATTGCAATTTGGATATAATGATGTTATCTTAGTCATATTAGTTCTCAATTGCAATTTTCAACTACTATATTCCATATATTCATCTATCTTTTATTGCAATTAAAATTTCATCTACTCATATTATTTAAAGATCTGAAACTGCTATGAGCCATTTCCAACAAGTTTGACGGAGCTAAAACCTCTAGAAGCCCCTAGGCCTCCCCACTGGTCAAGGCTACCAGCCAGGGAGTCCACATAATATCATTGGCTTGCGATGGTTCATTCTTAATTCCTATCAAATTCATATTTCAATTAATATCTTGATAACCTTTAAATTTTAAGCTTCCAAAGCATAATTCCTAAAATTCCTTTAAAGTCATAATTGTCTCAATATCATCCTAGTATTTTGCCTAGAGTGTCATCATGCATGTGTCCCTAAGGTCATAACCTAGGCTCTGATACCATAAAAGCTATCACGCCCCAGACCCAAAATTTTGAGCTAGGTGACAACCCGCCGCATGCCGGGCATGCAAGGCATCCCAAAATTTACACATCGATCAATATAAGGCAATAATTATATTTAGGCAATCCAAATCCATAACTTAGCACAAACCATAAATGTAAGTTTGGGCTACAAGCCCTACACACAATCAATATAGTTCTGGGCTACAAACCCTACATACAAGTAATACTGGGGTTACAATGATATCAAGAAACTGATTTATATAGAAGCTCCATCTATCCCATAAATCCATCTTCAATCCTAAGGCTCTGAAAAATATTAGGAGATTTACATGAGCTCACACTCAATAAGTAAGCCTATAATATAATATAAAATAGTCATATATCATCATATCTTATCAAGATATTATCAAGTCATAATTTCATAAGTTTCCAATTTCAAATGCATTTATCATGCTATCAGAACAAGCATATCACCACTCAAATTAATTTGGAAGCTTATACAATAAATACCAGAAAATGCATTGTAAACAACCCACTGTTTATATGATCATTTTTATATTATATCTTATGTGTCCCACAGCCTGCTACCTCAATCAGAGCACATCCTCTAGATATGTGTGGCCTCCACATGCTACCTCATCGTCAATCATAGCACATCCTCCAGATGTGTGGCCTCCACATGCCATATCATCCTCAGTCAAAGCACATCCTCTAGATGCGTGTGGCCTTCACATGCCACTTCATAATCAATCAGCACACATCTCTAGATGTGTGTGGCCTCCACATGCCATATCATCGCCAATCAGAGCACATCCTCTAGATATGTGGCATCCACATGCCATATCATCATCAAACAGAGCACATCCTCTAGATGTGTGTGGCCTCCACATGCCACATCATAGGAGAACCACGTCGACACATATAATATAATTCAAGGTCATCATTATATATGCACATCATGCATCATCATAAGCATAATCTTTTCATATCACATAAACAGTGGTTTGTACAATCTTAATCATTGCATGTAACCAATTCACTTTGCAAAGTTAAAAATAAACATATACATCATATTTGGCATAAGCATAATAAACCATTACTTTGCAAATTAATACCAGCTATTGTAGCAAATATTCAATTAAATACTCATGGTACAGTTTACCAATTTCCAAAATAATCAATAAAACTCCATTTCATAAGTATGCATAAAACTATAAATACAATAATTTATAATTTATAAAATTATTATATTTGGCTTACTTACCAGATTATGCAATAAATACCATATTATGTAATGTAAACAAACCTACTGTTTATGTAATTATTGTTTTTGTATGTGTCCCACGGCCCTACAAATTAATCAGAACACATCCTCTAGATGTGTGAGGCCATACATACTCAAACAGAACACACCTACAGATGTGTGAGGCCAAATGAGAACCGCGGCGACACATACTAGTCTATCACAATGTTATCATCATACTTGAATGTCACTCATCATGTATCAATTTCTCATATTACATATACAGTGGTTTGTACATTATTAGCAAATGCATATGGTCATCCCAACATATTTTTCCAATCAAAGAATTTATATTTTTGCACATACACCAAGAAACTATTTCTTTCAAAATATTATCAGCTACTATAGTCATAATAAATGCTCATATGTAGATTTATGGTACTATTCAAAATAATCAAACCAAATAAACTTTCGTTTTTCTTATCTCATAATATACTTGCAAACTATAAAACCATGAGTTATAAATTATTAATTATAAATAGACTTACTTACCTCAGTACGCTAATCCCAAATGGTTAACCAGGTATTTGGACATCTGGGTACCTTAACAATGTTATCTCCATCCGAAACAAGCCATCGGCCATCTGGGAGAAACTAATGGCATTGACCTCAATGACCTCTCCATCTATCCGGCTACATCTGGATCCTTAACCCAAAGATGGGGTCCAATCTCAAAGTGGGCAGCTGCCATTTCAAGACATAACAGATCAATTTCCCAACAAGCTTCTTAATCTGCCTTCCTCCAGCACCATCCAAAATCCCAACCAAAAAAGTGTCGACTAAACAAACACCGGACCCATGAATCAAATCAAGATTTCCACTGTCGCAAGTTCCAAGATTCGTCACTTGTTTCTCCACCACCCTATGTCGTAGGATTTGGCCGGTGCGGCTCCGACGATGATAGCTCAAGACTGGGACAGGGTTAGGCCTTCAAAAATAAAAGATCTCTTCCCTTCTGGTGGTGGCTATCCTTCATGGAGTCCTTTTTCTGGACCTCCGCTTTGTCCTCTTGCGCTCAGATTCCCTCCCTAACTCTCTCTCTCTAGCATTAGAAGGATGGGCAGGCGATTACCTAGAGGAGGTGTGCGCCAGGTGAAGGAGGGAGTCGACCTCCAACTCCTTTTATTCTCCCATGCGATGCCTTGGATCAAGGGAAAACGGGAACCCATCCGACACGAAGACCCGAGAAATCGTCGCATCGGGACCTAAACGTCAGAAGGAAGTCAAGATGCCAGGTGTCCCCAAAATAAATACTAGGAGTTACATTCCCCACAATTAATTACCGGGGGTTACAAATCTGAAGAGGCTTAGTAAAAGTTAATGCACCATTTCTGTAACATTAAATATAAATATTATATGTGAAAATAGAGAGAAAATTTTGTTCTTTTTCCCTTTTTCCTCTTTGAACCATAGAAAGCAGAGAGAATTTCTCTGTGCTTCCGCTTTATACATGAAGGGTATGAAGAAAAAAAAAAAGCATTAATTACATCACACATGGAGAGACTTACGCTACTTTCACACTTAATATGGTTTATGGTTTGGAATCGATTCATTTCCCACTAAATGACTTGAAAATAGAAGAAAACTCTCTATTATTTCTTTGCTTTGCAAATTCTTTATAAATGAATATAAAATTGTTGACCCAATTATTGATTTTGATGATTAATAAAGGAATTGAGTATATTATTTGATTACTAATGATTTGACAAGTATTTCAGGGCTTAAAAATATTTGATCGATTTAAAGATATTAAGAAATGAGTTTTGAATCAATTGCAAATCATAAGTTTCAAAGTTTCAGAACCTGGAGTCGACACCTAGAATTCCTGGAGCCGACCCATGGCCAGTCAAATATTCTTCTGATTTTTGATACGTCCGGAGCCGACACCTAGAGTTTCAGAGCCGACACCCAGAGTTTCGGAGTCGACACTTACAGTGTCTGGAGCCGACTCCGATGCGGGGACAGAATGCTTATTTTCTGAGCATCTTGGAGCCGACACACATAGTATTCTGGAGCCAACACCTGACGATGGCGAGCCGACACCTAACTTTTTCAGAGCCGACTTCTCGACGAACTCAGAACTTTCTATTTTTGGATAAACGACTTGGAGCCGACACCTGAAAAGTTGGAACTAACTCCAACATGTCTGGGACAAAAATTTTAAAATGCCAGATCAGCTCTAACGGTAATATTTCCTTTTTACCTAACTTCTAACGGATATATTTTGTTTTTAGGTACACTCCAACGGCTAGTTTCTTCCCAAAAATGGATTAAAGAAAATGTATAAAAATGGAGAACGCCCGTTTGAAAATAACAACGAAAAAAGAAAAAGGGAAAAATGAAAAATAGAGAGAATATTCAAATCAAAAATCCGAGAAGTCTTGAGCCTGAAATCCAAGAGAAAAGCATTCAAACTCAAATCCTTCCACTCCACAAAGCTCAAAGAAGAATCCAAGGCGTTCAAATTTAAAAATCGAAGGATTCGCAAAAAGGGGAAGAAGCTCTGTTTTGAAGATTTTTCAACTTCTCATCTGCAACATTTGCAACGAATCAAAGCTGAGGCCTGATTAAACATCTCCAAAGAGAAGAGGAAAAGAAGAAAAGAAGAAAAGCTCAAATCCAATCCACTTCAAACAGGCTTTTCTAAACCTTGTTCATTTATTTGAATATTTGCTCATTTAAGGAGCTGTTTTGTATCTTAAACATTCTTCTTACTTGTTTTTGCTAGTTCAATCAGGGGATTGAACTAGTGGAGGTTGTATACCTCGGGTCAAGCTAGTTTAGCTTGAGTTTAGGGTTTTGTGCTGGTGAGCCCGGAAAACCGGCTGGGTTCGTTGTGATCTCGGTGAAAAACAAGTTGTGAGTTGTGATCTTGGAAAACAACTCGACTGTAATCAAGTCGATTATAGTGTGGACCCAAGTGAATCTTGGAGTGGACGTAGGTGTTGGATACACCGAACTATTATAAAATCTTTGTGTTTGTCGTGCTTCTATTATCTCTATCTCTATCTCCTTGTTTGTGCTTTATATTTGCATTGCATTTAATTTATTTATCTTAAAGCCAATAGTTTTTAAAAAGTTAAAAGTTTTTAAAGAACCCAATTCACCCCCCCCTCTTGGGTTGCCATCTGGGCCAACAAAAATAGATAACAAATTTGGTATCCACTCTTCATAACGAGCGAGGCATATATGAATGCTAACATAACAATATGAAATATAACACCAAAATGTGCTATTAATTTAAACATTATTACTTTTAATTTAACCAAATTTTTTATGCTGGATGCATGAAAATAAATTTTATATGATTAATGATTGTAGTTGATTAGTTGATTAGTCTTCTAAGTAACAGCCTAAAAGGGATTTAGAAAAACTTACAGTAACTCCGAACGCGAAACAATTCCAAAAGAAGAAAGATCGTCGAGGCTAAGAAGCCCGGTAGGAATTGCTCTTCCACAATAAAACAGGGATTGCTTTTCCACAATAAAGCTACTAGCAGACTAGAGGAGGTGTATCTGGTAGGATGAGGAGATCGAGATGTTAAAGGGGTCGCTTTGCTGGCGGATGTGCCCTGGATGACCAAGCCTCGAGCTTGTGGATCTACGGCTAAGTATCCGCTGACCTAGATGGCGATCATCTTGAATCCTGGATTCGTGGTTATTGAGGGACCTGCAAGAACCATCCAAGGGTTAAAGAACAAGAGAGAAAAGTCAGATTAGAGGCAAAAAAGGCAAGGAAGAAGTAGAGAGGAGGGGCGGTCAAGAGGCTCTTAGGCGTCCACTAGAGGAAAACAAGGGCACGACCAGGGTTTGTTTGGAGATTGGGATGTTGGCACGCGCAGGAGAAGGGAATCAAGAGCACAAGAGAACCAAATAACAAAACTCACAATAACTCAAAACTGAATTGATTAATTAATAATTCAAAGATCCATAATTCATATAAGAGGGTCTCTTTTATTTTTATAGAGCAAGAGACTTAGGGTCCAATAAATACAGATATGGAAAGAAAAGGGGCGCCCATTTTCTTCCTAAAGTGTAGATTAGATTACATAGAAAAAAACTTCATGTCATACAAATCCCTTTCAAAAAAGGCAATTTATGGGCAAGTCCCTTTGTTGCTTTTTGAGCTGGAATTCTTTCAAATAGGGTTGCATGGTTTGGGGGATTGAGGCTTATCTTGCTCTGCTAGATGGCGTATGGAATGCTTATGCTGGAGGGTGGTAGGTGTGTGGATGGCATGTGACTTCTTATAGGTGTGGCGCCAACTTGAATTTAGCAGCTGCTCTGTTTGACTTGATGGCCTTGTCTTCTGCTCCAATACTGGTGTCTCCTCTTGTAAGCTGAATGAACTTAATATAATACCAACTGGACTAACACATATAAGACCAACTGGACTGGACATGACTCAAATTGACCCAAGCTCATAATGAGCTGACTCAATATGACCCAAACCCTAATAACGAGTACCAACTCAAAGACAGGACTCAAATACCCAAACAAAAATAAAATTGGATCCAAATTAAAATAAAATAAAATAAACCTAGTTTCCAACTAAATCAAACCCTACAAACCTAATCAGATATCCACAGAGGATTAAGAATCCTCTGTCTGATTCTGATGCCCACACCAATTTCTACCATAATTCATAAAATTAAAAATAAAAATTCTACAAATACAAGCGCACTACAATTTCATTCAAAAAACATTTCATCTTTTCTTTTAGCTTACATCAAATTCAAGCAGTGAATTGATATATGCCATTCTAGCTGACAATTTATTTAGGGAGTTGAACCATGATCAACACTAAGAAATTTATTTTATTAAATACTATTTAATTTTGGCATGCATATGGTAAGAGAACAGCAAACCTTCTTGACTTTACCATATTAGATTAGATGAGATCCATTTCAAAATAAATTGAGAACCCATTAGCTCCATCCAAGTAACTTTTACTTATCATCATGGATGTATATAAAAAGAATTTCATAAAAACAGGCATGCCAATAATTAGTCTTTTACAATATTCTTTTAAAAAGAAGTTGCCTTGTAAGTTGAATTACCATCATTAAATTATGTAAAAATTTTGAAACGAATAAAAACCTACTCTATTTTATTGCCTTCATCATCATATATTTGTGCTGATCAAACCTGGTGAGGAGGTTAAGACATGAGTCAATCAATAGATATAGGTCATTTTAAAATATATTTTAAAAAATATCAAAAAAATACAATACAAGAAAAATCTGGATGAATATTGATAGCTTTCTAACTTTCAATACTATTGCACTAGATGGATTTGCATTTTACATTACTTTTTAATTGCAATAAAAATGAGAAATATTATATATAATCTAATTTTGTAAAAATAATATAAAAATACATTTTAAAGAAAAATAGATACAATTTTTGATATTTTTAATCCTTCTATATAGAAAAGTTTTAAATTATTCAGTTGTAAAATAAAATATATTTTTTCTTTCATTTTCTATTAGAAGAGACAAAAGATTGATATTTTTGAAAAGAACTAATTATATAAATTCTATATTTTATTTAAAATAACTAAAATTATAATATATTATAATATATTTATTTAATTAATATTTTTTGTTTAAATTTAGTTCTCAACTTTGTTTTTTCTTAATGCCACATATATGACTACATTAATTGGCTTTTAATATAGTGAGTTTTTCTCACCCAAACTTTTCTTCTTTTTAATTTTATTTTTCATATGTGTGATATTGCAGTACTTTTCTATAAGGGGTTTGATTTCTTGAATGTACGGTTTTTTTAATTAAAAATTTCAAATCAACTAATTTTATTATAAAATTTTTTAAATATAATACAATATACAGATTTTTATTTTCTAATTTTAATTTAGAACTGATAATTTTAAATTTTAAATTTTAATAATATAAATTTAATGAAATTATATAAATCTATATTTTTATTTATCTTTTTTCTTTTTTATCTTTCTGTTTTGAGTTATGTTTGTTTTTTAAAAAAACTCAATTTTTAGAAAATAAATCAAATATTTCATTTATATTATATTATTTTTTTAATAATTTTAAAATTTAAATTAAAATATCAAATTAAAGGAATTATATAAATTGATATTTATAATTTATTTTTTTGGTCAAACCTGTATGTTTGAACTATTTAGTTATTGTTTACACATGTAATGTATTGTCATTGTAAATAAGTTTTGTTTTTTCTTAAAAAATATAATTATAAGTAATATTTTATTGAAGGAGGGGTTAAGAAACAAAGTGGTGATTTTATTGAGAGAAAAATTGAGGAACAAAATTTAAGTGCAGTTCATTGGATGCAAGCTTTCTAATTCCTCTTTCTCTCTTTTATTTTTTATTCTTTGTGTAATTTGTTTACATTTTTTCTTTTTTTTATTTTTTTAAACGAATTAAGAATCATACGGCCCCATACGTCCTAAATAGTTAATATATATTAGTAAATGGTCTTTTAGGCGAGGCAATATATATATATATATATATATATATATATATATATAGAGTGTGGCCCTAATTTTCCAGACGCTCGAGCCCTTCACCTGAGTTCATATCCCGGAATTGCCGTCTCCGAAAGCGGAAGAAGCCCGGAGGATCGAGCGTCCGCCTCCTTCGTCAAATGGTAAAGAAAATTCTTATTTCTCTCTGTGCTTCTGATCTCTTCTCGAAAGTAGCCATTCTTGCGTATAGAGGGTTTCGAAATTTCTAGGGTTTTCAGATCTCCCCTTCTTGGATCGAAACGTTTCAGGCACCGAAGCCCATATCGAGCCCGGTCCCCGTCGCCCGTCGCGTGGTATCCGTCGCTGGCCGTGCTGATGCTTTCCATCGGTCTCGTTGTCACCGCTTCCTTCTTCATGTAACCTATCGTTTAGACTCTTAATCTCTTCTTCTTGTGTTGTTCTCGATAATTCTTGATGAAGATGTTGTTGCTCATCGGTTTTTTATGAAGACAAAGTATCTTGGATTCAAATTGATAAAAAGATTGCGCGGACATGAATAGTTCTCAAATCATCAACCTATTTTCATTGTGATATCTGAAGATCCCACATAGAACTGCAAGAAGTTTCTCTGGATCCTTTATTACTTTATTTTTTCCGTTAAAATTTAAAAATTGTTGTCCTTCTTAGATTGTCAAACTTTAATTTTTTAATATATTTTCCTTGGTATAAGTCAAGGATTTTTGTATGGGAACTTGGAAAGCTTTTAAAAAGTGTTATGCGTATTATTGGTTTTAATGGATGGCTAATATGACAAGGATTCCGGTATATAACTTAGGAACAAGAGTAAAGCTAAAGCTTTTAAAAAGTGTTATGTGTTTTATTAGTTTTAATGGATGGCTAATATGATGAGACTTCCAGTATATAACTTAGGAACAAGAGTAATGCCATGCCTTAGTTTTGGAAGGGGTGATTGAAGTTCAGGACCCTTCATTCTGCTCTTACGGGGAATGCTGATAGATATTTGCATCACAAATATTGAGATATATGAATTAGTATGAACTCGGGATTTCTTGTGGGAACTGGTTCTTTGTCTGTACTAGTCTCAATCCTTATTTCTTTTTCTTCCCCTTGGCAATGACAGATGTGTCAAATAAGCAAGTTCTAGACTGCGTGCTTTTTATCTTGATGCTTTAGGTTATATGTAGGTTACGACACATATTTAAATAAATTTAAACACCTTCGAGGATTTGTAACCTATTTGATGGTAGCTCATATGCTCTAATTTTATTTTGTTTTATTGCAGCACTCACTTGTCAAACTTTTATAAATCTTGTCCAAATTATAGAAGCTTCTCTATTGCTAGTGTGTCTTTCATTTCATATTTTAGTTATTATATGGTATAACTATTATTGCCTAAGTATGCCTATCACGTCTAATGAGGGAACACGATTTGAGTGTCTGGTTGGGTTTTGGGGATTCATTATCTTGGAAGATATCTTCTTTTGGATTGAACAATGTCATATGCTAAGCAGGTGCCTGTGAATCACTTTTGTTTCCATTAATCAGTTTTAATTTCTTTTCATATACATGAGGAACACTGAAATAAGTTAGTTTATAAATGGTTTGCTTAGTATCTTGTGTTTATCAATGGTTCCCCTAGCATTATTCATTATATGGGTGGGAGCTTTTTTGTGTGGGGTCATTGCTGGTGTAGACACATTAAATCCTGCCATTTAAAGGAGGATATGGGTTAACAAGAAATCAAGACCATGATGATTGCTTGGTTAGATGACACAGTTATAGGCTGTCAATTGTCCTTATGGTACAATGAAGAAATAGTTTTGATATTGCATATCACTCTTTTTTAGCAGGAAATGACTTAGAATGATGGCTAAGGAGAGGATGGATTATGGATTTGATAACACCTGGGTTGAATTTTCAGTTTGTGGGTTGACCTATGCATATAAGGTCTTTGCATGTTGAATTGAGATGGCAAATTGATCTAATAATATTGTGACAATGAGAGGTGAGAAGTTAGTTTAGTTTCTAATGTTCTGTTAATACCCTTTTGAGATGCAACCTTAGGGTGAGAATCTTGTTGTCTATCTCAGAAATGATAAGAAAATTGATAGTTGTACATATGGAAGCGCAATTGAAGCTGTGCTATTTTAGTGTTTTTTCTTTTTAATTATTTAGTGGCCATAATCCTCCTCCAACCATGTCCATCTCATAATTGTTATCAATCAGAACCCTACTAGATCTTGTTTGATGGAATACATCATTTCCTAATTTTAGCCTTTTTCCCAGATGGGTCTGGATTGACTTAGTAGTTTCTTTTTGGGGGAATCAGGTACATTGTCCCATTCTAGCATCTTTGAGTGATTGAGCATCTCCATTTATCGTATTAGGTCAAGAAAGTTTTGGACTACTACTTTTGTGAGATCTAAACATATAATTTTATGTTGATACAATGACCATTAGCAGCAATCATCAGATTTATCCATTAGATACATATCTGTGCATGATGAAATCACTGTATCAGAATCTCCCTAGCATTGATGAGAATTAACTTTAATATGAGTCACCAAACAATGCTATATAATTTATTTTATAGATTGAAGCATGCAAATCATCTGACAGTGAAAGTCCTATAAGATTTTTGAAGGTTATCCTTTGTTTGTTATACAAGAGTTTGCATATTACTGCTCTTCTTCTATTAGTGGATTGTATGATTAAGGATTCATTTCAAGGTATGGAAAATTCTGCAGCATCAAAAGTGCCATGGCTTTGGCTAGAGTTAGACATCCAACCTGTTTGATCTTTTTTGCTCTCTTGCTAACATTCCATTTAGTGAAACTTCAGTGGTTGCAAACATTGAGGATTAACTTCTATGATTAGTTAAAAGTAAACAATTTTAGAGTCATATGAAATACAGAGTGATATATTAGGTTTTCCAGAACCATTAAAAATGCATCCAAGCATATCTTGTGACACTGGAGTTTTCAAGACCGGGAAAGAACAAAAAAAAAAAAAAATCAGTTACACTGATGGCAACGGTACAATATAAAAAGCAATGCTCCAGTTAAAAGAGTGATCTTTTAACAATCAGGATAGAGGTAGAGATAGATCTAAACTAACATGAACAGAAATAATTAAAAAAGATATAACTATTTGTAATTTGAATATTAGCTTTGTCCTGAATAGAGTAGAGTGGAGGAAGCATATTCATGTAGCCGACCCCATGTAGTTGGGAAAAGGCTTAGATGAGTTGAGTTGAGTTGAGTTGTATATTAGGTTAGAGGAGTGAATGCTTGTGCATAAATGGGGCTGCTATTGTATGATTGGTAAATGGATTGAAAAATTGATTTTGCCTGATATCTGTTGCTATTAGTAGCCTTTGTTTATAATTTTCTTTTAGTTTTTACATATTGTTAGGGACAATGAGTTTTTCTTTATAATATTGGTATTTTAGAATTTCCTTCAGCTATCGGTTATTCATCTTTGGAGAGGATCTGAAAGAAGAGTTTCTTGGCTGTATTGACTTTCTCAATGCTCTGTTCAAAAGCTTGATCAAAATTTTGTAGAGGGATCATAGGACATTGTAACAATATTCTGAAGGATCAACTGTAGTCGCTTCTCACAAAGCCTCCTTATTAAAGATATGTTTTCCTCCCTAAATGGATACTATGCTTCATATATGGCCTAATTTCTTCTTTGGCTCCTAGAGGGTAATGTGATTCTCACTTCTGAGACATGCAATTAAATGGTTTTTTTTTTCTACATGCTTTATTTGAAGAGGAGTCTAGTATACATGTCTTGTAATCCTGTCACCTGCAATTGGTAAGGGGCAATCTTTTTTGATTCCAGAAATAATCTACTTGCTTCTTTGTATGGGGACATCTTTGTTTGGAAACCTCAGGTCATGTAGATCTTTTTGGACAATTTATTTAAGCATGTGTTTGTACTACAGATTTATATCCAGGAAACACTATGGTTTTGAATTAAAAATTCATCCAAGAAAGATTTTTCTAAGAGGTTAAAAGATTCTGCTTCCTTGTCTAGGTCACCTGTATGGCGAATCAACAGGTTTGTCTTAGTCTCCTTTGTAGCTATGAGTGCTTGATATATCTCACAGCAGCTTGATTAGATGTTTTTTTAGTTCCCGACTACCCCTTTTCTTTCTGTTTATGTGTTATTGTTAAACTTCCATTTGTCCGTATTTTTGGAAAATATCTCTTGTTTTTCATTCCCATTCCCATAAGAATGAATCTCCTATTTGCCAATAGAAATGTTGGCCTACATCTATGCCCAATATATGTTAATTGCTAAGTGAAATTGTTTACATTTTTTGATTGCTTTTCTTCTGTTTCATCAACCTTTATTTTTATTGGACCCTGGATTGTGTGTGTTCTCATCTCCCTGTAGGAAATTGGATTAAAACAAAAAGGAGAGGGGTTAATGTCAAAATTTCCAGTCAAGTGCTATATTTAGATGGTATTCAAGTGTGGATTTGTAAGTAGTACTTGGTGTTGTTTGCATGTCACTATGTGAGAAACAATTGGGTTTCCATATCATTGTATCAAATTAATATTGACCATCTACTTAATTCAAGCTTCTTCAAATAGTAAAGATTTTATAGAGTAGAAGCAATGCTGCCATTTATAATAATAGTGCCAATGAAACCTGTGAGAGCAACCTCAAATGATGATGCCTTAATAGGTCACTTCTCAATTCCCATGCCCCCTTTAGGTTATCATATGAAATCCTGCCAATCATTAATTTCATGTGGGCAAGCAGTCTTAATTTGATGCTGACCCTTGACGTTCTAGGAAGAAGCTATTATCCTAGGTGAAGGAAAGAGGAAATTAAGAATGAAGTTTGAAGTACTACTAAAGAAAGTGAAATTAGAAAAGGGACCTGAACTAACTTGGTTAAGTGCATGAAGATCTTGTTAAATGCAATGACAGTAGCAAAATGATGTAGCCCAAGGTGATGGATGCAACGTTAAAGATGTAAATGTATTAGGGTTTGGGGAATTTTCAGAATTTGTTGCGATTGGAACAGATAATTTGTTAAACTGGATGTTGAGTTTGGGGTTCATTGATAGATCTAATAATGAAACTATAAAATGAAAAGTGAATTTACTTGTCAAATTTTCCAAAACATAGTATTTAAATGGTTAAGAGGATGATAGGGTCTGAAAAGTTTACGTTTGAAGAAAATTAGTGATTTATAAAGGTCTTGAACAAGTTTATAAGAGACATGCATTGAATTCCTTTTTCTTATTTGAAGAACAGTAAGAAAAAAGTAGAAAAGAGGAGATGTGCTTGTGAGTCCACAGAAGTCGGCTCTAATTAACTAAATTTAATTCAAATCTTGAATTGAAGAGCCACAATTGCATCAGAAGTCTTTGAGTGGTTGTGTATAAAATAGGGTATATTTTAACCTCCTTAATTTGTGTTTGGTCACCACTAGAACTTGAATACATGCTTAACTGTTTATAAATAAAATATTAATTAAGTTGAACACAACTAATACTTCTGATGCTAACTTTATCATATCTCTGAAGACCAGAAAGAGATAGATAAGGTCTATGTGTATGAAGGGGGTGTTTATACTTTATACGGCTACTTCTTGGCCACAATAAGACAGTATTGATAGCTGGAGAGTAATTGAAAACATTTTTATTTGTATTTTCTTTGTTTGGGCTGGACTTTTTTGTGATTATGCCTTCATCATCTTCCAGGTGTTTGTCAATTAGAGAACTGCGATAATGAAAACTTTCCATGTGGCTAGATGAAATTATTATCCATATGGCATGCCAATTGTGTAGCTTTTTCTATGGGCTTCTAAAGAAATGGGTGATCCTTCTCAGCATTTATTATTTTCTGATTATGTCTTCCATCTTATAAAGTTATGATGCTCTTGCGCTCAATGTTTTATCAAAACCATTATAACATTCATTAGATCTGCAAAGTGTTGTCACATTTTTATGTGGTTGCACCTCTCTATTCCTTAACTTGTGGCATTTGTTCAATCCTGTCATAATATATTTTGTTGAATTTCTTTTACCTCCACTAAATAACACACTGTCACTACATCTGACGTACCTATAATATAACTATTATCCATTCTAGTTCCTTTTGCTGCACAAGCCAACTCTGCATCCTTTTTCTTCATTGGTCATTTGTGGTATTTCTGTGTATTTACCTTGTATGACTACAAATTACAAATTATATCTCTACCATTTTGCTTAGACATTCATCTCACCTCCTTAGAAGTGTTTTGTTAATGTACGTATCTTTTGGTGGATATTATTGTGCAGCATCAATACAAGTGACCTTTTAAGCATTAATTGGTGCTATATCGATCATATTGTGATTAATTTTAATCTAATCACTTGCTTTAAATTACTTTTTGAAATGATATAGACATTTTTTTAATAGGTGCAATGCCATTGTGTGTGTATCTTCTATGCAGTTTGATCTTTGTAATTTTTTGGCTTTTATGTCTTTCTCTATTTTTGACATGGGAGATTCTTGGTCAACTATCCTGAACTTTGTTTATCCCAAAATTGCATGTCAAATTGAATTAAATAACCAACTGGCCTCAATGTATCATCTTTTTGTGATTATATGTGCATCATTCTTCTTACATTTTTGCCATTATCCTTTTTAACGTTACTTCAAATCTCTTCCAACTATTTCCTCCAACTTGTCACCCATTCCTTTCATATTTTCCTGTCTGAAAGAAACTGAATTATATTCAAACTCTGTCAATGCTAATGGCATGTAATTTCAATTCTTCTGTTAATTGATTTTACCCTTGTTGGTACTATACTCAAGCAGGTTCTTGCCGCTCCCATGCTTTCTTAATTGCATGTGTTCCTGACTATCGTGTTTTCAAATAATGTTTAGGAATTTTACAACATAACTACTTCTACATCCTCATGTCCATAACTAGTTTTATAAACATATATTCTTTTTTTGAAACCCTGTTTTTGAAGTTAAAGTTTCAATTCGTAGCATCTACTTCACCTCTTATTTGGCAGTAATACTTAACAAAATTGCTGACTGCTTGTTTGGATGTTCCGTCCACTTTTTTTTTCCTCCCTGTGGCTGGGAGTAGCTCTCCTCATATATTCTTTGTAATGTAAGACTTGTGTTATATTATTTTACTATAATCTTATAATAGTAAATTGTGTATTTATAAGAAAAATAATATCAAGTGCCTTTTTGCTATAAATGAGAGAGATTTTAGTCTCCCATCTCACCCCAAGATTATTGTTTTGAAGTGATCTCATCATCTCATGGGGTTGGTAGTGTTTTTAGAGATGGAGGTGATACAGGATCATTACCTTGTGCAAAATAAATGGGGTGCAACTAAACGCCGTGGTCATATCATCTCTATCCAAATAACTGTTGTTTCTACATGGATCATCTCATTCCAAACACACTTATAATGAGAGAGTTGTTGGTGCTAGTTGACGCTAAAGTCTGTTTAAAACATTACCACTGGCTTGCCCCTTCTAAAAGCGGAGCCTCAACTGGACCTTCCATAAAGAACCACCGTATGGAGATGGGTCACTTGGCAATGATGTTTTTCAAGTTGCCATAATGATTCCCTCACCAAAGGACGTGGTGGTAGGAGAGATTTCTCACATCCCAAATACTAACAAATACTCTGATTGAATTACCAGAGCACTAGAAACTCTTCTCGTCAGTTCCAAGCGTGGATCACCTAATATCTAGACCCACCTTTTGTTTGGTTGTTCATCCCTTCATGTCATCACAAAATGGAATATTTTGTTGTTTAGAGGATTTCATTCTCTTGCTAATATTTGACGTATGCAGCTATGAAGCTACTTCGTCCAGAAGGAACCGTAGCCTATCAAAGGAGATCGCAACGGGGGCTGTGGCATCTGTTTTCTTGGTAATCAAACCAAGGCACTTCTTTTCCAAGCCTTCAACTTGTAAGCATTGTAAATTTGTTGATACCCGCAAAATTTATGTTCATCTATTACTTTTCTGCTGCAGGGTTTTGGATCTCTGTTTTTGCTCCTTGCCAGTGGTGTCTATGTTTGATACCAGAATTGCCCAAACGTGAAACTTCATTTTTCTTGAAGAACTAAAATATTTTCATTATTCAACATGGTCTCCTGCTATATTGAACTCGAGGACTCTTTGAGGGAACTGGACATGCTTCTTATTGTTCTTTTAGAATAATCTTGTCTAGATTTGACCCTATGAAATGCAACACACTACAGCACCAGTAAATCTAGGAGTTTTTTTTTCAAAAAAAAGCTCTAGGTCCATGTTCTAGTTAGTATGTTATCTTGCTTCATGATTCGTATATTGTTGCTTCGGGTTGGGATATGGCGGTGCGTTGAGCACCTAGCAAGAACTGGTTGGCTAAGAGTGTTGATTTTCACCATTAAATTGTCATGCGTGCCTTGAACTAAAAGATTTTTGAAGAGGGATCCAAACACCAGGTGGAAAAACAAGCGGTGATTTGACGTAATCTACTTGTGAGGCTGTAGGGGGCAACAAGGTATGACATCACTGCTGGGAGGTTTTGTTATTGTAACATCAAATATCTTGGGTTTCATAGGTTTCATAAGGAGATATTTTAACATTGGAGAGTCTGCTTCAAAATCTCTTTTATCAGCAATCGAACTGAAGAGCCTGAGCCTGGGGCTGCAGAAGTAGATTGATGAACCGAAGCCATTCCTTATACTAGCTCTTTTTTGAAAGCTATATTACTTTGCTGCTAGAAGCCCATGCTAGAAGCCCACGGATAACAAGTTGAGAAAAAAAAAAAAAAGGTTTCATCATATTTGTTCGGTCTCATTTACATTTTTAATAATTTTATACTTAATAATCAAGATTAAATATAAAAATATTTAAAATTTTATTATAAATCTTTTTTATCTTTAAATGATCCCCTCTTTTGATAAAAATAAAATTCTTTTAAACTGGATTTAAAATATTATATACATACATACTATAAATACTTAATATATATATATAAATAATTTAAAATAAAAAACATAAATAATAATTTAATATATATATATTTATATATTATTATATGATTATATAATATTTTTAAAAATAAATATTTAAATATTATTTAGTATAAATTAAATTAATATTATTAAATTTATACCACTTAAGAGTGTAACTCATAAGAGACTTATCTTTCAAATTATCATAATCAAATATTATCATTCACCTTAAATTACAAAATGGTTTATAAAGCATAGCTAATAAGGTATAGCTAAAATACAAGGTAGAATTAATATTCTTACGAGTAGCATGATAAACAGATATCATTAGGGTTGGGTTTGGTGCATTGACAGCAATTTTGAATGGTAATATGGATTGATAAATTACTATCCAATAGATTACGATTATAGCAAAATATTACTAGTATATAACATCAAAATTTTAAAATATTTTAAATTAAATTTATTAAAAAATTATATATTATTATATTTGATTTAAAAAAATTATATTTATAAATATAATGTTTAAATTTATAGGTCACTCTTGTGGCTCATCAGGTATCATTGTCGAAGCAGTCTGTGAGGTTGATCGGAAGAAGTTTCATCTGAAAATGGTCATTGGGCCGATTGGCGGTGGAGATCCGTAATTCGACTTGGCGGAAGAGGGTGTAGCTCGAGACCTTCGACACGAAGGTTCCAGTGAGAACCTTCATGACGAGCTGAGCAATAGGAAGCCAGCCTCTCTACTCCATCATCACCACTACTTTAGGCCATTTAACCAAAAGAGCTTGTCATCCTCACCCAGCAAATCCAAATGGTCATGGGGTCGATTGGCGGTGGAGATCCGCAATTTGACTTGGCGGAAGAGGGTGTAGCTCGAGACCTTCGACACGAAGGTTCCAGCGGGAGAACCTTCATGATGAGCTAAGCAACAGGAAGCCAGCCTCTCTACTCCATCATCACCACTACTTTAGGCCATTTAACCAAAAGAGCTTGTCATCCTCACCCAGCAAATCCAAGCATTAATAGCAGTTGTCCAAAAGCTATAGGAGCAATGTTTCATGGCTGTACAGTAGCACCCATGAGTCGTTCTTCCCATGGTTGTTCAAGCCAACCATCATTCCATTAGTGGGAGATCTTCCCATTGGGAGACTCATCTTGTGACCCTTGTACAGTATATCATTCGGTATATGATAGCCAAGTATCAGAACTTGGCATGGCTTCCTGAGCCACTTGGCCTAAGTAGCATGTATAAAATCGAGAACCTAGCTATCAAATGACATTTAGGATTATATAAACAAATGCACAAACCATAACTTTCATGTAATATATTCACAACTGGAGAACAAATATATGTCTAAATTCTTTTGAATGCCTTCGAAGGTAAGCTTGTAGTGTCGGAACATTCTCTTTTCGAAAAATATCCCACAAAGCATCTCCATTTTCTATTGAATCTGTCAGTTCATCACTTTGTTTACCTGAGGTTGCAGTTGAAAGTGATGAACAGATTTAATAGAAAATGGAGGTACTTTGTGGGATATCTTCGAAGAGAGGATGTTTCGGCACTATAAGCTTACCTTCGAAGGTATTCAAAAGAATTTAGACATATATATTATTCTCTGAATATATTACATAAAAGTTATGGTTTGTACATTTTTTTATATAATCATAAATGCCATTTTTGTGTGAATATCTCAGGTCTTTAATCCTCTACATAATGAAACATTTTATTTGACTATTGAACATAAGAGGAAGCTCAAGAGGAATTTGGTCAGGCAATTTGTTTTTAGCATTATGAGTTTTCTTTTGGGTAGCCTTCGCATGCATATAAAACAATTGATATGCTTGCAGGAATTAAACCATAGACATTTGTACAAAAAATTGGAGAAGCAGTTTTCATACCAGCTGGGTGCCGCATCAAGTGAGAAATCTTAAGGTATGTAGCCTTTGAATCATCATGGACTTGTAAAATCTTATTCAGATAGTGAATGATTCAAATCATTATTATGCTTAAATTTTTTTGATAGTTTACCATTCATTAATTATTTAGTTCTTTATCAGTCATGTACGAAGGTTGCCCTCGACTTTGTTTCACCAAAGAAAAAAAATGACATTTAGGATTATATAAAAAAATCACACAACCATAACTTTCATGTAATATATTCACTGACCTGTTCAACTGGAGAACAATATAGATGTCTAAATTCTTTTGAATGCCTTCGAAGGTAAGCTTATAGTGTCGGGACATCCTCTCTCCAGAAATATTCCACAAAGCATCTCATTTTCTATTGAAAGTAATGAACTACAGATTTAATAGAAAATGGAGGTGCTTTGTGGGATATTTTTTGGAGAGAGGATGTCCCGGCACTACAAGCTTACCTTCGAAGGCATTATTTTCCAGTTGATCAGGTCAGTGAAATATTACATGAAAGTTATGGTTTGTGCATTTTTTTATATAATCCTAAATGCCATTTTTTTATGAATATCATGTCTTTAATCCTTTACATGATGAAACATTTTATTTGACTATTGAACATAAGAGGAAGCTCAAGGAGGAATTTGGTCAGCCAATTTGTTTCTAGCATTATGAGTTTTCTTTTGAGTAGCCTTCACATGCATATAAAACAATTGATATGCTTGAAGGAATTGAACCATGGACATTTGTACAAAAACTTGGAGAAGCAGTCTTCATACCAGCTGGGTGTCCGCATTAAGTGAGAAATCTTAAGGTACGTGGCCTTTGAATCATCATGGACTTGTAAAATCTTAATCAGATAGTGAATGGTTCAAATCATTATGATGCTTATATTTTGTTGATAGTTACCATTCATCTAATTATTTAGTTCTTTAACAGTACGAAGGTTGCCCTCGACTTTGTTTCACCAGAAAAAAAATGACATTTAGGATTATATAAAAAATGCACAAACTATAACTTTCATGTAATATTCACTGACCTGTTCAACTGGAGAACAATATATATCAAATTCTTTTAAATGCTTTCGAAGTAAGCTTGTAGTGTCGGGACATCTTCTCTCAGGAAAATATCCCATAAAGCATCTCCATTTTTTATTGAATCTGTCAGTTCATCACTTTGTTTACTAGAGGTTGCAGTTGAAAGTGATGAACTGATAGATTTAATAGAAAATGAAGGTGCTTTGTGTGATATCTTCCGAAGAGAGGATGTCCCGGTACTACAAGCTTACCTTCGAAGGCATTGAAAGGAATTTAGACATATATATTATTCTCCAGTTGAACAGGTCAGTGAATATATTACATGAAAGTTATGGTTTGTGCATTTTTTTATATAATCCTAAATACCATTTTTTCTCGTGAATATCTCAGGTCTTTAATCGAAACATTTTATTTGACTATTGAACATAAGAGGAAGCTCAAGGAGGAATTTGGTCAGCCAATTGTTTCTAGCATTATGAGTTTTCTTTTGGGTAGCCTTCACATGCATATAAAATAATTGATATGCTTGCAGGAATTAAACCATGGACATTTGTACAAAAACTTGGAGAAGTAGTCTTCATACCAGCTGGGTGTCCGCATCAAGTGAGAAATCTTAAGGTACGTGGCCTTTGAATCATCATGGACTTGTAAAATCTTATTCAGATAGTGAATGGTTCAAATCATTATTATGCTTATAGTTTGTTGATAGTTTACCATTCATGTAATTATTTAGTTCTTTATCAGTCATGTACGAAGGTTGCCCTCGACTTTGTTTCACCAGAGAAAAAAAATGACATTTAGGATTATATAAAAAAATGCACAAACCATAACTTTCATGTAATATATTACTGACCTGTTCAATCGGAGAACAATATATATGTCTAAATTCTTTTGAATGCCTTCGAAGATAAGCTTGTAGTGTCGGGACATCCTCTCTCTGAAAATATCCCACAAAGCATCTCCATTTTCTATTGAATCTGTCAGTTCATCACTTTGTTTACCAGAGGTTGCAGTTGAAAGTGATGAACTGACAGATTTAAAAGAAAATGAGGTGCTTTGTAGGATATCTTCCGGAGAGAGGATGTCCCGGCACTACAAGCTTACCTTCGAAGGCATTCAAAAGAATTTAGACATATATATTATTCTCCAGTTGAACAGGTCAGTGAATATATTACATGAAAGTTATGGTTTGTGCATTTTTTATATAATCCTAAATGCCATTTTTTTCGTGAATATCTCAGGTCTTTAATCCTCTACATGATGAAACATTTTATTTGACTATTGAACATAAGAGGAAGCTCAATTGAACCATTGACATTTGTACAAAAACTTGGAGAAGCAGTCTTCATACCAGCTGGGTTCGCATCAAGTGAAATCTTAAGGTACATGGCCTTTGAATCATCATGGACTTGTAAAATCTTATTCAGATAGTGAATGGTTCAAATCATTATTATATTTTGTTGATAATTTACCATTCATCTAATTATTTAGTTCTTTATCAGTCATGTACGAAGGTTGCCCTCGACTTTGTTTCACCAGAGAAAAAAATGACATTTAGGATTATATAAAAAAACAAACCACAACTTTCATGTAATATATTCACTGACCTGTTCAACTGGAGAACAATATATATGTCTAAATTCTTTTGAATGCCTTCGAAGGTAAGCTTATAGTGTCGGGACATCCTCTCTCGGAAAATATCCCACAAAGCATCTCCATTTTCTATTGAATCTATCAGTTCATCACTTTGTTTACCAGAGGTTGCAGTTGAAAGTGATGAACTGACAGATTTAATAGAAAATGGAGGTGCTTTGTGGGATATCTTCCGGAGAGAGGATGTCCCAGCACTACAAGCTTACCTTCGAAGGCATTCAAAAGAATTTAGACATATATATTATTCTCTAGTTGAACAGGTCAGTGAATATGGTTTGATTATTTTATATAATCCTAAATGCCATTTTTTTGTGAATATCTCAGGTCTTTAATCCTCTACATGATGAAACATTTTATTTGACTATTGAACATAAGAGGAAGCTCAAGGAGGAATTTGGTCAGCCAATTTGTTTCTAGCATTATGAGTTTTCTTTTGGGTAGCCTTCACATGCATATAAAACAATTGATATGCTTGCAGGAATTGAACCATGGACATTTGTACAAAAACTTGGAGAAGCAGTCTTCATACCAGCTGGGTGTCCGCATCAAGTGAGAAATCTTAAGGTACGTGGCCTTTGAATCATCATGGACTTGTAAAATCTTATTCAGATAGTGAATGGTTCAAATCATTATTATGCTTATATTTTGTTGATAGTTTACTATTCATCTAATTATTTAGTTCTTTATCAGTCATGTACGAAGGTTGCCCTCGACTTTGTTTCACCAGAGAAAAAAATGACATTTAGGATTATATAAAAAAATGCACAACCATAACTTTCATGTAATATATTCACTGACCTGTTCAACATGAGAACAATATATATGTCTAAATTCTTTTGAATGCCTTCGAAGGTAAGCTTGTAGTGTCGGAACATCCTCTCTCCGAAAAATATCCCACAAAGCATCTCCATTTTCTATTGAATCTGTCAGTTCATCACTTTGTTTACTAGAGGTTGCAGTTGAAAGTGATGAACTGACAGATTTAATACAAAATGGAGGTGCTTTGTGGGATATCTTCCGGAGAGAGGATGTCCCGGCACTACAAGCTTACCTTCGAAGGCATTCAAAAGAATTTAGACATATATATTATTCTCAGTTGAACAGGTCAGTGAATATATTACATGAAAGTTATGGTTTGTGCATTTTTTTATATAATCCTAAATGCCATTTTTTTCGTGAATATCTCAGGTCTTTAATCCTCTACATGAAAACATTTTATTTGACTATTGAACATAAGAGGAAGCTCAAGGAGGAATTTGGTCAGCCAATTTGTTTCTAGCATTATGAGTTTTCTTTTGGGTAGCCTTCACATGCATATAAAACAATTGATATGCTTGCAGGAATTGAACCATGGACATTTGTACAAAAACTTGGAGAAGCAGTCTTCATACCAGCTGGGTGTCCGCATCAAGTGAGAAATCTTAAGGTACGTGGCCTTTGAATCATCATGGACTTGTAAAATCTTATTCAGATAGTGAATGGTTCAAATCATTATTATGCTTATATTTTGTTGATAGTTTACCATTCATCTAATTATTTAGTTCTTTATCAGTCATGTACGAAGGTTGCCCTCGACTTTGTTTCACCAGAGAAAAATGACATTTAGGATTATATAAAAAATGCACAAACCATAACTTTCATGTAATATATTCACTGACCTGTTCAACTGGAGAACAATATATATGTCTAAATTCTTTTGAATGCCTTCGAAGGTAAGCTTGTAGTGTCGGGACATCATCTCTCCGAAAAATATCCACAAAGCATCTCCATTTTCTATTGAATCTATCAGTTCATCACTTTGTTTACCAGAGGTTGCAGTTGAAAGTGATGAACTGACAGATTTAATAGAAAATGGAGGTGCTTTGTGGGATATCTTCCGGAGAGAGGATGTCCCGGCACTACAAGCTTACCTTCGAAGGCATTCAAAAGAATTTAGACATATATATTATTCTCTAGTTGAACAGGTCAGTGAATATATTACATGAAAGTTATGGTTTGTGCATTTTTTATATAATCCTAAATGCCATTTTTTCGTGAATATCTCAGGTCTTTAATCCTCTACATGATGAAACATTTTATTTGACTATTGAACATAAGAGGAAGCTCAAGGAGGAATTTGGTCAGCCAATTTGTTTCTAGCATTGAGTTTTCTTTTGGGTAGCCTTCACATGCATATAAAACAATTGATATGCTTGCAGGAATTGAACCATGGACATTTGTACAAAAACTTGGAGAAGCAGTCTTCATACCAGCTGGGTGTCCGCATCAAGTGAGAAATCTTAAGGTACGTGGCCTTTGAATCATCATGGACTTGTAAAATCTTATTCAGATAGTGAATGGTTCAAATCATTATATGCTTATATTTTGTTGATAGTTTACCATTCATCTAATTATTTAGTTTTAACAGTCATGTACGAAGGTTGCCCTCGACTTTGTTTCACCAGAGAAAAAAATGACATTTAGGATTATATAAAAAATGCACAAACCATAACTTTCATGTAATATATTCACTGACCTGTTCAACTGAGAACAATATATATGTCAAATTCTTTTAAATGCTTCGAAGGTAAGCTTGTAGTGTCGGGACATCCTCTCTCAGAAAATATCATAAAGCATCTCCTTTTTATTGAATCTGTCAGTTCATCACTTTGTTTACCAGAGGTTGCAGTTGAAAGTGATGAACTGATAGATTTAATAGAAAATGAAGGTGCTTTGTGGATATCTTCCGGAGAGAGGATGTCCCGGCACTACAAGCTTACCTTCGAAGGCATTGAAAGGAATTTAGACATATATATTATTCTCCAGTTGAACAGGTCAGTGAATATATTACATGAAAGTTAAGATTTTACAAGTCCATGATGATTCAAAGGCCACGTACCTTAAGATTTCTCACTTGATGCGGACACCCAGCTGGTATGAAGACTACTTCTCCAAGTTTTTTACTAATGTCCATGGTTCAATTCCTGCAAGCATATCAATTATTTTATATGCATGTGAAGGCTACCCAAAAGAAAACTCATAATGCTAGAAACAAATTGGCTGACCAAATTCCTCCTTGAGCTTCCTCTTATGTTCACTAGTCAAATAAAATGTTTCATCATGTAGAGGATTAAAGACCTGAGATATTCACGAAAAAATTGGCATTTAGGATTATATAAAAAAATGCACAAACCATAACTTTCATGTAATATATTCACTGACCTGTTCAACTGGAGAACAATATATATGTCTAAATTCTTTTGAATGCCTTCGAAGGTAAGCTTGTAGTGTCGGGACATCATCTCTCCGGAAAATATCCCACAAAGCATCTCCATTTTCTATTGAATCTATCAGTTCATCACTTTGTTTACTAGAGGTTGCAGTTGAAAGTGATGAACTGACAGATTTAATAGAAAATGGAGGTGCTTTGTGGGACATCTTCCGGAGAGAGGATGTCCCGGCACTACAAGCTTACCTTCGAAGGCATTCAAAAGAATTTAGACATATATATTATTCTCTAGTTGAACAGGTCAGTGAATATATTAAATGAAAGTTATGGTTTGTGCATTTTTTTATATAATCCTAAATGCCAATTTTTTCGTGAATATCTCACGTCTTTAATCCTCTACATGATGAAACATTTTATTTGACTAGTGAACATAAGAGGAAGCTCAAGGAGGAATTTGGTCAGCCAATTTGTTTCTAGCATTATGAGTTTTCTTTTGGGTAGCCTTCACATGCATATAAAACAATTGATATGCTTGCAGGAATTGAACCATGGACATTAGTACAAAAACTTGGAGAAGTAGTCTTCATACCAGCTGGGTGTCCGCATCAAGTGAGAAATCTTAAGGTACGTGGCCTTTGAATCATCATGGACTTGTAAAATCTTATTCATATAGTGAATGGTCAAATCATTATTATGCTTATATTTTGTTGATAGTTTACCATTCATCTAATTATTTAGTTCTTTATCAGTCATGTACGAAGGTTGCCCTCGACTTTGTTTCACCAGAGAAAAATGACATTTAGGATTATATAAAAAATGCACAAACCACAACTTTCATGTAATATATTCACTGACCTGTTCAACTGGAGAACAATATATATGTCTAAATTCTTTTGAATGCCTTCGAAGGTAAGCTTATAGTGTCGGGACATCATCTCTCTGAAAAATATCCCACAAAGCATCTCATTTCTATTGAATCTATCAGTTCATCACTTTGTTTACCAGAGGTTGCAGTTGAAAGTGATGAACTGACAGATTTAATAGAAAATGGAGGTGCTTTGTGGGATATCTTCCGGAGAGAGGATGTCCCGGCACTACAAGCTTACCTTCGAAGGCATTCAAAAGAATTTAGACATATATTATTCTCTAGTTGAACAGGTCAGTGAATATATTACATGAAAGTTATGGTTTGTGCATTTTTTATATAATCCTAAATGCCAATTTTTTCGTGAATATCTCAGGTCTTTAATCCTCTACATGATGAAACATTTTATTTGACTATTGAACATAAGAGGAAGCTCAAGGAGGAATTTGGTCAGCCAATTTGTTTCTAGCATTATGAGTTTTCTTTTGGGTAGCCTTCACATGCATATAAAACAATTGATATGCTTGCAGGAATTGAACCATGGACATTGTACAAAAACTTGGAGAAGCAGTCTTCATACCAGCTGGGTGTCCGCATCAAGTGAGAAATCTTAAGGTACGTGGCCTTTGAATCATCATGGACTTGTAAAATCTTATTCAGATAGTGAATGGTTCAAATCATTATTATGCTTATATTTTGTTGATAGTTTACTATTCATCTAATTATTTAGTTCTTTATCAGTCATGTACGAAGGTTGCCCTCGACTTTGTTTCACCAGAGAAAAAAATGACATTTAGGATTATATAAAAAAATGCACAAACCATAACTTTCATGTAATATATTCACTGACCTGTTCAACATGAGAACAATATATGTCTAAATTCTTTTGAATGCCTTCGAAGGTAAGCTTGTAGTGTCGGAACATCCTATCCGAAAAATATCCCACAAAGCATCTCCATTTTCTATTGAATCTGTCAGTTCATCACTTTGTTTACTAGAGGTTGCAGTTGAAAGTGATGAACTGACAGATTTAATACAAAATGGAGGTGCTTTGTGGGATATCTTCCGGAGAGAGGATGTCCCGGCACTACAAGCTTACCTTCGAAGGCATTCAAAAGAATTTAGACATATATATTATTCTTCAGTTGAACAGGTCAGTGAATATATTACATGAAAGTTATGGTTTGTGCATTTTTTTATATAATCCTAAATGCCATTTTTTTTCGTGAATATCTCAGGTCTTTAATCCTCTACATGATGAAACATTTTATTTGACTATTGAACATAAGAGGAAGCTCAAGGAGGAATTTGGTCAGCCAATTTGTTTCTAGCATTAGTTTTCTTTTGGGTAGCCTTCACATGCATATAAAACAATTGATATGCTTGCAGGAATTGAACCATGGACATTTGTACAAAAACTTAGAAGCAGTCTTCATACCAGCTGGGTGTCCGCATCAAGTGAGAAATCTTAAGGTACGTGGCCTTTGAATCATCATGGACTTGTAAAATCTTATTCAGATAGTGAATGGTTCAAATCATTATTATGCTTATATTTTGTTGATAGTTTACCATTCATCTAATTATTTAGTTCTTTATCAGTCATGTACGAAGGTTGCCCTCGACTTTGTTTCACCAGAGAAAAATGACATTTAGGATTATAAAAAAATGCACAAACCATAACTTTCATGTAATATATTCACTGACCTGTTCAACTGGAGAACAATATATATGTCTAAATTCTTTTGAATGCCTTCGAAGGTAAGCTTATAGTGTCGGAACATCTCTCTCCGAAAAATATCCCACAAAGCATCTCTATTTTCTATTGAATCTATCAGTTCATCACTTTGTTTACCAGAGGTTGCAGTTGAAAGTGATGAACTGACAGATTTAATAGAAAATGGAGGTGCTTTGTGGGATATCTTCCGGAGAGAGGATGTCCCGGCACTACAAGCTTACCTTCGAAGGCATTCAAAAGAATTTAGACATATATTATTCTCCAGTTGAACAGGTCAGTGAATATATTACATGAAAGTTATGGTTTGTGCATTTTTTTATATAATCCTAAATGCCATTTTTTTCGTGAATATCTCAGGTCTTTAATCCTCTACATGATGAAACATTTTATTTGACTATTGAACATAAGAGGAAGCTCAAGGAGGAATTTGGTCAGCCAATTTGTTTCTAGCATTATGAGTTTTCTTTTGGGTAGCCTTCACATGCATATAAAACAATTGATATGCTTGCAGGAATTGAACCATGGACATTGTACAAAAACTTGGAGAAGCAGTCTTCATACCAGTTGGGTGTCCGCATCAAGTGAGAAATCTTAAGGTACGTGGCCTTTGAATCATCATGGACTTGTAAAATCTTATTCAGATAGTGAATGGTTCAAATCATTATTATGCTTATATTTTGTTGATAGTTTACCATTCATCTAATTATTTAGTTCTTTATCAGTCATGTACGAAGGTTGCCCTCGACTTTGTTTCACCAGAGAAAAAAATGACATTTAGGATTATATAAAAAAATGCACAAACCATAACTTTCATGTATATTCACTGACCTGTTCAACATGAGAACTCTAAATTCTTTTGAATGCCTTCGAAGGAGCTTGTAGTGTCCATCCTCTCCGAAAATATCTCACAAAGCATCTCATTTTCTATTGAATCTGTCAGTTCATCACTTTGTTTACCAGAGGTTGCAGTTGAAAGTGATGAACTGACAGATTTAATAGAAAATGAGTGCTTTGTGGGATATCTTTGGAGAGAGGATGTCCCAGCACTACAAGCTTACCTTCGAAGGCATTCAAAAGAATTTAGACATATATATTATTCTCCAGTTGAACAGGTCAGTGAATATATTACATGAAAGTTATGGTTTGTGCATTTTTTTATATAATCCTAAATGCCATTTTTTTCGTGAATATCTCAGGTCTTTAATCCTCTACATGATAAACATTTTATTTGACTATTGAACATAAGAGGAAGCTCAAGGAGGAATTTGGTCAGCCAATTTGTTTCTAGCATTATGAGTTTTCTTTTGGGTAGCCTTCACATGCATATAAAACAATTGATATGCTTGCAGGAATTGAACCATGGATATTTGTACAAAAACTTGGAGAAGCAGTCTTCATACCAGCTGGGTGTCCGCATCAAGTAAGAAATCTTAAGGTACGTGGCTTTGAATCATCATGGACTTTGTAAAATCTTAACTTTCATGTAATATATTCACTGACCTGTTCAACTGGAGAATATATATATGTCTAAATTCTTTTGAATGCCTTCGAAGGTAAGCTTGTAGTGTCGGGAGATCCTCTCTCCGGAAGATATCACACAAAGCACCTTCATTTCTATTAAATCTATCAGTTCATTTTCTATTAGATCGCAACCATCGGATCGTCGCCGATCAGGATCGATCATGGCTTGGATCGATCGCAACCGTTGGATCATCGCCGATCGGGATCGATCATGGCTTCGATCGATCGCAATCGTCGGATCGTCGCCGATCCGATCGATCGTGACGGTCTGAGATAGGTCGACGCCGACCGGGATCGATCATGGCTTGGATCGATCGCAACCGTCGGATCGTCGCTGACCGGGATCGATCATGGCTTGGATCGATCGCAACCGTCGGATACTCGCCGACCGGGATCGATCATGGCTTCGATCGATCGCAACCGTCAGATCGTCGCTGATCCGATCGATCGCGACGGTCCGAGATAGGTCGACGCCGACCGGGATCGATCATGGCTTAGATCGATCGCAACCGTCGGATTATCGCCGACCGGGATTGAAATGGCTTGGATCGATCGCAACCGTCGGATACTTGCCGATCGGGATCGATCATGGCTTGGATCGATCGCAACCGTCGGATCGTCGCCGAGATCGATCGTCCGATCGCCGATCCGATCGATCGCGACGGTCCGAGATAGGTCGTCGCCGATCGGGATCGATCATGGCTTGTATCGATCGCAACCGTCAGATCGTCGCCGACCAAATCGATCATGGCTTGGATCGATCACAACCGTCGGATCATCGCCGATCGGGATCGATCATGGCTTCGATCGATCGCAACCATCGGATCATCGCCGATCCGATCGATCGCGACGGTCTGAGATAGGTCGACGCCGACGGGATTGATCATGGCTTGGATCGATCGCAACCGTCGGATCGTAGCCGATCCGATCGATCGCCATGGTCCGAGATAGGTTGTCACCGACCGGGATCGATCATGGCTTGGATCGATCGCAACCGTCGGATCATCGCCGACCGGGATCGATCATGGCTTGGATCGATCGCAACCGTCGGATCATCGCCGACCGGGATCGATCATGGCTTGGATCAATCGCAACCGTCGGATCGTCGCCAACTGGTATCGATCATGGCTTGGATCGATCGCAACCGTCGAATCGTCGCCGATCCGATCGATCGCCACGGTCCGAGATAGGTCGTCGCCGACCGGGATCGATCGCAACCGTCGGACGTCGCCGACCAGGATCAATCATTGCTTGGATCGATCGCAACCGTCGGATCATCGCCGATCGGGATCGATCATGGCTTCGATCGATCGCAACCGTCGGATCGTCGCCGATCCGATCGATCACCAAGGTCCGAGATCGGTCGTCGCCGACCGGGATCGATCATGGCTTGGATTGATCACAACCGTCGGATCATCGCCGACCAGGATCGATCATGGCTTGGATCGATCGCAACCGTCGGATCCTCGCCGATCGGGATCGATCATGGCTTCGATCGATCGCAACCGTCGGATCGTCGCCGATCCGATCGATCGCGACGGTCCGAGATAGGTCGACGACGATCGGGATCGATCACAACCGTCAGATCATCGCCGACCAGGATCGATCGCAACCGTCGGATCCTCGCCGACCGGGATCGATCATGGCTTCGATTGATCGCAACCGTCGGATCGTCGCCGATACGATCGATCACGACGGTCCGAGATAGGTCGACGACGACCGGGATCGATCATGGCTTGGATCGATCGCAACCGTCGGATCATCGCCGACCGGGATCGATCATGGCTTGGATCGATCACAACCATCGGATCGTCGCCGATCGGGATTGATCATGGCTTCGATCGATCGCAATCGTCGGATCATCACCGATCCGATCGATCGCGATAGTCCGAGATAGGTCGACGCCGACCGGGATCGATCATGGCTTGGATCGATCGCAACCGTCGGATCGTCGCCGATCCGATCGACACGATCCGAGATAGGTCATCGCCGACCGAGATCGACCATGGCTTGGATCGATCGCAACCATCGGATCGTCGCCGACCAAGATCGATCATGGCTTGGATCGATCGCAACCGTCGGATCATCGCCGATCGGGATCGATCATGGCTTCGATCGATCGCAACCGTCGGATCATCGCCGATCCGATTGATCGCGACGGTCCGAGATAGGTCGACGCCTGACCGGGATCGATCATGGCTTGGATCGATCGCAATCGTCGAATCATCGCCGACCGAGATCGATCATGGCTTGGATCGATCAACCGTCGGATACTCGCCAACCGGGATCGATCATGGATTGGATCAATCGCAACCGTCGGATCGTCGCCGATCCGATCAATCGCCACGGTCCGAGATAGGTCATCGCCGGCCAGGATCGATCATGGCTTGGATCGATCGCAACCGTCGGATCGCCAACCGGGATCGATCATGGCTTGGATCGATCGCAACCGTCGGATCATCGCCAACCGGGATCGATCATGGCTTCGATCGATCGTAACCGTCGGATCATCGCCGATCCGATCAATCGCCATGGTCCGAGATCGATCGTCGCCGACCGGGATCGATCATGGCTTAGATCGATCGCAACCATCGGATCGTCGCTGACCAGGATCGATCATGGCTTGGATCGATCGCAACCGTTGGATCATCGCCGATCGGGATCGATCATGGCTTCGATCGATCGCAATCATCGGATCGTCGCCGATCCGATCGATCATGACGGTCCGGGATAGGTCGACGCCGACCGGGATCGATCATGGCTTGGATCGATCGCAACCGTCGGATCATCGCTGACCGGGATCGATCATGGCTTGGATCGATCGCAACCATCGGATACTCGCCGACCGGGATCGATCATGGCTTCGATCGATCGCAACCGTCAGATCGTCGCCGATCGATCGATCGCGACGGTCCGAGATAGGTCGACGCTGACCGGGATCGATCATGGCTTGATCGATCGCAACCGTCGGATTGTCGCCGACCGGATTGATAATGGCTTGGATCGATCGCAACCGTCGGATACTCGCCGACCGGGATCGATCATGGCTTGGATCGATCGCAACCGTCGGATCATCGCCGATCCGATCGATCGCGACGGTCGAGATAGGTCGTCGCCGATCAGGATCGATCATGGCTTGATTGATCGCTACCGTCAGATCGTCGCCGACCAGAATCGATCATGGCTTGGATCGATCGCAACCGTCGGATCATCACGACCGGGATCGATCATGGCTTCAATCGATCGCAACCGTCGGATCGTCGCCGATCCGATCGATCGCGACGGTCTGAGATAGGTCGACGCCGACGGGATTGATCATGGCTTGGATCGATCGCAACCGTCGGATCGTAGCCGATCCGATCGATCGCCATGGTCCGAGATAGGTCGTCGCCGACGGGATCGATCATGGCTTGGATCGATCGCAACCGTCGGATCATCGCCGACCGGGATCGATCATGGCTTGGATCGATCGCAACCGTCGGATCATCGCCGACCGGGATCGATCATGGCTTGGATCAATCGTAACCGTCGGATCGTCGCCAACTGGTATCGATCATGGCTTGGATCGATCGCAACCGTCGGATCGTCGCCGATCCGATCGATCGCCACGGTCCGAGATAGGTCGTTGCCAACCGGGATCGATCGCAACCGTCGGACGTCGCCGACCAGGATCATCATGGCTTGGATCGATCGCAACCGTCGGATCATCGCCGATCGGATCGATCATGGCTTCGATCGATCGCAACCGTCGGATCGTCGCCGATCCAATCGATTGCCACGGTCCGAGATCGGTCGTCGCCGACCGGGATCGATCATGGCTTGGATCGATCGCAACCGTCGGATCATCGCCGACCAGGATCGATCATGGCTTGGATCGATCGCAACCGTTGGATCCTCGCCGACCGGGATCGATCATGGCTTCGATCGATCGCAACCGTCGGATCGTCACCGATCCGATCGATCGCGACGGTCCGAGATAGGTCGACGACGATCGGGATCGATCATGGCTTGGATCGATCGCAACCTTTGGATCGTCGCCGACCGGGATCGATCATGGCTTGGATCGACGTAACCATTGGATCGTCGCCGATCCGATCGATCGCCACGGTCTGAGATAGGTCATCGCTGATCGAGATCGATCATGGCCTGGATCGGTCACAACCGTCGGATCGTCGCCAACCGGGATCGATCATGGCTTGGATGATCGCAACCGTTGGATACTTGCCGACCGGGATCGATCATGGCTTTGATCGATCGCAACCGTCGGATCGTCACCGATCCGATCGATCGCCACGGTCCGAGATAGGTCGTCGCCGACCGGGATCGATCATGGCTTGGATCGATCGCAACCATCGGATCGTCGCTGACCAGGATCGATCATGGCTTGGATCGATCGCAACCGTCGAATCATCGCCAATCGGGATTGATCATGGCTTCGATCGATCGCAATCGTCGGATCGTCACCGATCGATCGATCGCGACAGTCCGAGATAGGTCGACGTCCGACCGGGATCGATCATGGCTTGGATCGATCGCAACCGTCGGATCGTCGCCGATCCGATCGATCACGACGGTCC